>OZ017740.1:152547818-152565318 GCA_963969285.1 Odontomyia ornata | reverse complement strand
CTAATCAAATCAACAAATACTTCATATGCTTCTCGAGATTTTGTTTGAAATTCATTTGCAAGCTCATTTTATTTTGATTTAATATCATTGCTGACATCTTTCTTGCTTTTGATAATTCTATAATATTTATTCCTTTGATTTCGTATATATCTAATATCACTATTTAACCAAGATTAAGACAATTTACCTTTTTTCTTAATTTTAGGTGCATACTTTTCGACGGCGTCAAGAGTTATTTGATAGAAACAGGATAACGATTCTTCTAAATCTAACGTCGAAACTGTACCGGTCCAATCAACTGCGAAAATATGTTTATTGATACTTTCATAATCAGCATTGCGAAAGTCGTATACAATTGATTTATTGTATGAAATAGGTTTAGAAACGTCAGGAGTGAAAATCTCAATATTAAGTGCAGAGTCTTGAAGGCTGTTAAAAAAAGGTTCTCTTTGTCATCAGTTTGATTGACCACTACATCATCATATGCGTTAGTAAAAACGATGTCTAACCAATTTCCATTTTGGTTGGGCGTCGGAGCGATTTGCTGCAAATCGTTGCCATAAAAAGTACTCATCAAATTAAAATCCTGATTGCCAAGGAGATTGATTGGGAGAAGACGATTATCGACTTCGTCGTTTACAAATTTCAGAGACGGTCGATTAAAGTCGCCAGTGATAATTATTAGATCATCTTCTTTAATGGATGCTGTTAGAGAAAAAATAGTTTCGATGACTTCGTTGTAGACGATTTCGGAAGAATTTGGAGGGACATAGTACCCGCCAAGATAGAGGCTAAGCTTTGTTGTAGATATTGTATATGAACCACTCTATGCTGCAATAATGTATATGAGGTGGTGCTTATGACCTCACTTGATAGGGTGTGAACTGTTGTGAACTGCAACTGACACACCACCTCCTCTTGATTTTCCAGTGCTGGGATTGTCTCTAAAGATGGTCCAATCACTGTCTAGAATCTGCATAATTTAGCCAAGTTTCGGTCGGAGATAAAATTTTAAAATGGCAAGTCTTTGCGTCAAAGAATAATTGGTTTAATTTAGATCGGATACCACTGCAATTGTGGTAAAATAATTTTAGGCTTTGCTGCACAGGCTTCTTATTGGGAACGCAAAAATTTGTTGTGTTGTTCCTTAGTACTTTGAAGCAAGGAGATGTAGTTTGAACTTACATGCGACGCAAATGTTTCAAGATCTTTTTTCGCTTGTTCTGCCGTGACTCCAAGCTCTTCATGGAAGCGAAAATATACTCGTATACCTCGAAGAGAATCAAAATCCACAGGGAGACAGTCTCTTTGTATTATGACCTTGAGGCTAGTCTTTGTTTTTCCATCAACACATGTTGTATCGGGAGCCTTACTCGTATGCATGTATGCCAAAAGAATCGTACACATTCGTAGATTTTGTGGTCTCTGAATCTCGACAATACTCGAAGATACCTATTTTCTAAATCAACCCCAGAGTTGATCGTGGCCTTTATAGATGGTGGGCAAAGTGGATCTAAAAAGGATTTATTGCTATCTTGGGGAACAGAAGGCTGTGGAAGGGGTATTGAGAACAAAGAAGAAGGTACTTGAACCTCGCCACGGATGAAATTTTTATATTTACATTGTGATTGAGAGGATTTCTCCGCCATGGCCAGAGTTTCAATCGATGCGGAGACATTTTCGACTCTAAGTTAACTATTTTTTGTGACACGCTACTATTGTTCGAGTCGTCTGTGTTGCCAATGCTACCTTAGTTGCAATAATAGTAGTACCTTGCAATGAGTTAAGTTCTGAGGAAAGTTCAGAAATAATCATGGGTAAAGTTTGGTTAGTGAAATTAGAAACATTAATGGTACATACTTTTTGGTATTTAAAGCTAAAATTAGGTGATGTTGAGCTGCTGATGGTTCTCCACTGCTTAACTACCATACCATTCCAAGAGTAGCTACCGCTTCTTTTCATCATGTTGGAGATCAACCAAGCATATCTTGATGGAATTAAAACTTTAAATCGGGGCTTCTATTTGTTCTTCTAAGGTATCATTTCAACTTTGCAACCTTTAATGATAAGGTCATTTTTAATAATCCTCTGGATTTTAGCTGCATTGCCGTTTTTCAGAGCTTACTGCATGAAGGAAATTTTGTACTCTGACTGGTCATTTGTGGAACATAGGTCATTATTTGAGTTCACACAATGTAGCCGTTCAATTCTTTGCTGCGAATCTTCTTCCGACCAGAAAATTCCCAGTTTATACACAAATTCAGATTTTGAAGCGTGTGAAGATGCCTGTAGTGGTTTTTTCGATTTAGTCGCTGTTTTTTCAGGTAACTTTACACTAATCGATTTATTTGATGTCGTTTCATGTGAATTTCCACAAATCGTATCATGTTGACTATATCGCTGTATCCCTTCTGCCATTGTGCTTAAACTGCCCTCAATCTTTCCCACCTTACACAGAATCTCCGAATCTTCCTTCCTCGAACTTCCAACTGACGACGAGATATTAAGAATCGCGTCATGTTTTTCTAACAGCTTCAACGCTCTTGCTTGAAATAACGATGGACTCTCGACATATTCATCCTTGTTGTGTTGTTGAATGTTAGATATATTTTCACGGATTGAAGCGATTTGATTTTCAACCATTTCAATAGTTTTGTATATCTTCTTATTGCTGTTAGCTAATGTAATGTAGTCGCTAAATCATCGAAGCGGCTGGCCATTTCTACGAAACTCTCGTCATTGGCTCGAGACTGAGAGTGCTACCGGGAAATTAATTGGTTATTTTCATCACTGAGTTTATCGATGTAAAGAATAAATTTGTCGTATATGGCTTTCAAAAGGTATTCGAAACCTTGGCAGCCAGAGCAGATGAAATGGTTATCCATGTAGAGATGGTACCAATCTCTTGGGGCATCCATACAAGCTCCATTTAATTTACGATTGCAGAAAGCTCTGCACGTAACATATTTAAAAGTATTGTCATATGCAATACAATTCGGCAGACTGCACTTTACACTCATTATAGTTAAAAATTTGCCACGAATTACAAAGTTAAAATTTATTTTCATACTCAAGGTCAGTATAAAAAATCCAAATGTTTCTATTATGCACAAAAAACAATTTTATTGTTTTTTTTCACACTCAAGGTCAATATAAAAAAAAAACAAATCCATATGTTTGTTAAACAAAAATTGGTCAATGACTCGTAAAATGATTCTGTGACCCAATTAAAAATTGAACAATCGATTTACTTGCACTTTATTATTCCATTATTGCTTTGTATTAAAATTAATTATGACGATACAAACTGTAAACACACTGGCGTTATCAAAGTTATTTAGTCGGTAACTATGCGTACACATTTCACGATTATAATTTAATTATCTATATTTTCTACTTTCGATGGTTCTTAAATATATTCGATCACTATTCGATGTTTTAGAGCTATCACTGAAATGTTAGATTTAAAGAGCTGGGGCACGATATAATACGAAAACATAAGTTCAAACAGCAAATTGCGCAAAGTTGGGCTATTAAAGCATTGAAACTTAAATATGAAGTCGGAATTCGTAAACAATTAATGAATTCATTCCGCATAATGCATGCGCACGTCCACTCACTTCGACTATCGATATCACTATTCTATATAGATTCTCCTTTCAAAACTAACTGACTCTCTATTTTGTCTTTTTCTCTTCCTTCAATTTTCTAGATCACTCTTTATAAAATTTGTATGTATATATGTGTCAAAATGTACAATATACAGGGTCTGTATAATAAGTAACCGGACTGAGCCTGCCCCGCGCCGTCATAGCGTCTGCTAACCGGTATCTGGTGCTGTAGTGGTGGCGGGGGTCTAGGTAAAGAGAACCAGGCTGCAGCAGTTGTCTCCAAGCGCTTGGAGAGATAGCATCGAGCGGGAGCGGAGTGCGTGTTCAGTAACGTCGTGGGAGTGAAAATGGAGCGTACGATCGAGCAACCGAACCAGAGTTTTTTAACCACGTTATTACAGGAGACAAGACGTGGGTTTTCGAATACTATCCTGAAACGAAGCTGCAGAGTTTGGAGTGGCACACACCGGCGTCACCACGACCGAAAAAAGCGCGCATGAGCAAATCGAAGGTGAAGTCGATTCTCATTGCTTTCTTTGACGTGAAAGGTATTGTTCACAAAGAGTTTGTGCCACCCGGCCAAACTGTAAATGGCCAGTACTACAGAGAGGTGCTCCGTTGACCAACCGCCCGGGTTCGCCGAGTCCGTCCGGAGATTGTCGATTCGTGGATCCTCCATCACGACAATGCTCCGTCGCATACTTGCCTGCTCGTCACCGAGCAGTTGGCCAAATAGTCCAGGGAAACGTTCCCACAGCCTCCTTACAGCCCGGATATGGCACCAGCGGACTTTTTTCTGTTCCCCAAGATCAAGAGACACCTTAAGGGTACGCGGTTCGGGACTCCGGAAAACGTTCAACGTGCCACGACGAGGGCTGTAGACAGCATCGAGGTTGCCGACCGGGAGCGTTCGGAGATTGGAAAATCCGGAATCAGCGTATTATCGACTCCAATAGGGACTACTTTGAAGATTTCTAAAGAAAACTTGTACATATTTTGCCAATAAAAATTTTTCTGAGGTCAGTCCGGTTACTTATTAGTCAGACCCTGTATACAGTAATTTACAAGTACTTTTAATTGGTATGTATATGCCAAAATTTTTATGCAATGTAGTATATATATATATATATATATATATATATATATATATATATATATATATATATATATATATATATATATATATATATTGTCGCGTGTTATTTGGTTCGCGGCCAATAATTTTAATGTTCCGGGAAAGTGAAAACGCAATGTCTTTTAATTTAAGTTAAAAGTGTTTATTTAATTAAATAAAAAGCACAATAATCAGTTAACACTTTTCACTAATTTTAATTGTCACTATTAAAATTTTCTAACACTTGTCCATAAATTTATTATCGCAATTGTCTTCTAAATCACTTCACTATTACAAAAATCACTTTTCTACTACTCGAATAATTTCGCTTCCCACACACAAACGCAGTTCTTATCGCGGTCGAATGAATGATTCCCCCCATTCATTCAGCTCGCCTTTATATAGGGTCTCTACCTATTCACCCATTTCTCGCACATTGGCGAACGTTCTACCTGGTAGATTCGAGCAAATTCATCAATGGAGTGTGACGTCACTTGCAGTAGTTGATCATGCTTGTTGGGTTCTCGTAGTTTCGAGTGAATTCGTGTTCTTCATTGTTGTGAAAACAATTGCGACAGTAGCTCGCAGAATTATTTGCACATGTAATTATTTGTACATGTAACACTGCCCCCACCTCAGTTCTTTTCGCCCCGAAAAGATGTGTCGCTATTTGTAGTCAATTCTCCCTGGGTGTAATATGGGGCAAGACGGTCCAGATGCACGATTTTCATTTTAGCTCTCGGCTTACGATGTTCCTGTATTCGGTATACGACGTCGTTGATTCGCTTTGTAACTCGGTATGGTCCCTCCCAATTATGTTGCAACTTTGGAGACCTACCCTTTCGCCGTTGCGGGTTATAAAGCCACACCAAGTCATCTTGCTGGAAGCCAGTAGAATTAGCCTTTAGATCATACCTGGTCTTCATGCGGTCAGCAGCCGATTCGAGGTGTTTTCGCACTGTCCGATGTATCTGGTTCAACCGTTGTCTTAGATCACTTGCGTACTCCGAGATCGTTTGGGGTTTCTCAGGGGGTGTTCCGAACTTTATATCGGCTGGCAGACGAATAGTCTTTCCAAAAATGACTTTGGCTGGGGCTTGGCCCGTCGATGCATGTTCGGCAGCTCTGTACGCCATCAAAAATAATGGGATATGTCGGTCCCAGTCCCTTTGGTTCTCGTCAACCATCTTGGCAAGGTGTTTATTGAGCGTGCCGTTGAAACGTTCGACCATTCCATCGGATTGGGGATGCAGCGGTGTTGTCCTCGTTTTCCGTATTCCGAGCAGCTCGCACATTTCGCCAAAAACTAGTGACTCAAAGTTTCGGCCTTGATCCGAATGTAATTCGCAAGGTACGCCGTACCTACTGACCCAATTTAACACTAGCTGTTCAGCTACGGTAGTTGCTTCCTGGTTGGGAATGGGGTAGACCTCGGGCCACTTGCTGAAATAATCGGCTACAACCAGCGTATATCGATTTCCCCAATCGGTTTCAGGAAAGGGTCCTGCGATGTCAACAGCAATCCTCTCAAACGGTACCCCCACGTTATAGGTTTGCATTTGTCCTCTCAGTCGTCGCTTTGGGCCTTTGACGGAAGCGCAAATTGTGCATCTGCGACACCAGTCCTCTACGTCTTCTCGAGCGTGGAGCCAGTAGAACCTTTCCCGCAATTTCGCTAAGGTCTTGTTAACACCAAGGTGGCCTCCCGAGGATCCTTCATGCATTTCCTTTACCACATCGTGGATTCGGCTTTTGGGTAGTATAGTTTGCATCCTATAGGAGCTGCCATCCGCCGTTTCCCATTTCCGCTTGAGTATGCCACCCTCTACCTGAAGGGAGTTCCATTGTGCCCAATAGCTTTTCAGGGTTGCGCCATGCATCGAAACGTCCTTCCACTCCGGTCGCCCAGTCGTCTCCTTCCATACGAGCAATGGTCCGATGTCTTCATCGGCTAGCTGGGCATTTCGAATCTCCTCCGATGACCAACCTTCATCGAATTCGGCCGTTATCAGTCGCAGATCAACGGGCGGTTCCTTTTCCTCAATCCGTCGGCAATGCTTGCAGTTAGCTGGACATGGGCGACGAGATAGGGCGTCAGCATTTCCATGAACTCCGCCCTTTCGATGAACAATTTCGTAGTCGTACGACTGCAATCTTTCGATCCATCTCGCAACTTGTCCCTCGGGGTTTTTGAAGTTAAGTAGCCATCTCAGCGATGCATGGTCCGTTCGAAGAACAAATTTCTGGCCATATAGGTGCTTGTGGAACTGCTTGGTGGCCTCTATTATAGCCAATAGCTCCTTCCTGGTCACACAGTAGTTCCTCTCACTTTTTGAAAGAACTCGACTGTAATACGAGAGGACTCTTTCTTCGCCATTGATCTGCTGGGAGAGTACAGCTCCAATACCGCCGTTGCTTGCATCAGTGTCAACTACAAACATTTTCCCGGGTTTCGGATACGCCAGCACGGGTGATTCACACAGCTTTTCCTTCAGGGTCTCAAAGGCTGTCTGGCATTGTTCGTTCCAGACATACGGACGATTTTTCTCGGTTAGCTGATGGAGACACTTAGCTATTTTGGCAAAGTCTTTGACGAATCTTCGATAGTAGGTTGCCAGACCCAGGAAACTTCGTAGTTGGCGCTTATTGTTTGGTGTTGGCCAGCTTTTCACGGCTTCAATTTTCTCAGGGTCTGTTTTGACCCCTTCAGCTGATACGACATGTCCCAGGTATTTTACTTCAGCTGCGAAAAGGGTACACTTGTCGGGACTAAGTTTCAAATTTGCCAGTCGCAGTCGGGAGAAAACCTCTTCTAAGTTCCGCACATGCTCTTCGAACGTTCTCCCGATGACGATGATGTCATCTAGGTACACCAAGCAGGTTTTCCAGGTTAGACCACGTAGCACGTATTCCATCAAGCGTTCGAAAGTGGCTGGAGCATTGCAAAGCCCAAACGGCATCACCACGAATTGCCACAATCCGGTCCCAACTGAAAATGCGGTCTTCTCTCGGTCCTTCTTGTCAATTTCTACCTGCCAGTAGCCACTCTTGAGATCGAGTGTAGAAAACCATTTTGCGTCGGCTAAAGTGTCCATGATGTCATCGATGCGTGGGAGCGGGTAACTATCTTTCTTAGTGACGTCGTTAAGCTGCCTATAGTCGACACAAAAGCGAGTGCTACCATCCTTTTTCTTTACTAGAACTACAGGCGCGGCCCATGGACTTACAGAAGGTTCAATAATGCCTTGTTTTTCCATGTCCGAGATCAGCGCGCTCACTTCTCCCTGTTTGGCTATAGGGAGACGTCTTGGTGCTTGTCGAATCGGCTTGGCTCCCTGTGTATCTATGACGTGAGTTACCAAACTCGTTCGGCCTTGGTCATCCGGGCTTGTTGAGAAGATGTCACTGTACTTGGTGACCAGATCAGAGGCTCGCTTGAATAGCTGCACCGTTAATTTGGCTTGCTTCAATATTGCAGACGGGGATTCCCGGGCTTTGTCTGTGTCTTGCCTCCTTTTCCAATGATGGCCGTGAGTAGCTTCCAAAGAGGTGATGGTGGAAACAGGCTGGCAGCTGCCGATGACTTCTCCCGCTTTGATGCTCGTGGTTGAGTCTGCGGTGTTAAGGACTCTAACCGGCACATATCCGTTCCTTAAAGAACTTACAAGGCTTCGTCCTACAATCAAACTGCGCAATGCAGATGTCTTCGTTGGCTCTATCAGATAAGATCGGTGGTCTCCAGAATCACCATCAAGCTTGGCCCATACAATGCTTTCGGAAGAATTCGGTACATCAGTGTCAGTACATACCACTACATTCATCTTGGGGACTTGGACGCTGGGATCCTCCATCAGTACTTCGACATTCTGCCATTTCAATACACGTTGGCCCAAGTCCAACGTGATTCCATGTGGTCGCAGAAAATCCATTCCGAGAATGCAGTCATCCATAATGTTCGCGACCAGAAAATTATGTCGGAACACAAGGTCTCCCAACTGTATCTGGAGGTTGACCTCTCCATGAACAGGTGCAGTTTCTCCCGTAGCTGTCCGTAGTGAGAAAATTCTGCCCTTGTGAAGTTGTTGCTGTCTAACTAGGTCTGGTCGGATAATCGATCGGGTTGCACCAGTGTCGATTGTTATGGTGCAGTGTTCTCCGTCAATTTGACCCGGAAGACATAAGTCCGCTTCTCCACGATGTAGTCTTGACACGGTGATGGTGGTGCTGGGGACGTCGATCCTCCTAGCCAACCTCTGCCCCACGAAGTTGGCTCTTACATGTTTCCCGACCCCTCTGTTTGAAGGGCTTCCATTCTGGGCTCCTGACTCGGTCTGGATCTCCTCCTAGCTGCACACCCTGGACAATAGCTCGGTTTTCTTCGCTTCTTGCAGTCTCTTTGTAGGTGCCCCTTCTCTCCACAATTCCAGCATCTAGGCGCACCATTTACATGCGGGTCTCGCTCAATTTGCACGCGCTCGCACCTGCACTCGTCTGTCACTACCTCACGAACCCGGGCAGTGGTACGAGTCACATTTTTCGCTGCCTCAAAGTTCAGACTATAAGCCAATGCGTCCTTAACCGTTTGCTTTTGAGCTAAACGCACGGCTTGTTGCAATTCCGGGTCCTTTAGTGCGCTGATGAATGCTTCTGTCGCTGCATCATCTCGATGTTCTGGGTCGTAGGCTGGGTAAGCCAAAAGTGCCAGTCGCTCAATGTCTTGGGCTAGCTGCTGTAGGGTTTCACCAGACTTCTGCATTCGATGCCTTAGCTGTGACCGATAAATCTGCTTTAGATGATCGTCTCCATAACGCATGTCGAGCGCATTCATTATAGCATTCGGGTTTGAGTGCAATTCAACGGGGATCGTCTGCAACAGCTCGGCAGCTGGGCCTCTTAGAGCAAGAATCAATGCAGTTGCTTGTTCCTGCTCATTCCAGTGATTTATGCGAGCGGCTGCTTCGAACTGGGTTTTGTAAATAGTCCAGACCGTTTGCCCATCGAATATTGGTGCTTGCACATTTCTGGGTGAGCTTTGCGCTGCGGTTATAATTGGGGCTGGTGAGGCGGTTACTACTGCCTTCGCTGCTTCTAATTCTTTTTTCACTTTTTCCATCTCATGGTTTATTCTCTCTTCGACCTGGCTGACCTTTCCCTCGACCTGGCTGACCTTTTCCTCGACCTGGTAAACCTTTTCCTCGACCTGGTCAACCTTTTCCTCGACGCCTTTTATTTGTTTGTTCAGATGGCCGAGCTCCGCTTTTATTTCGGTTGACTGTTTCTCCAGCTTCTGTGTGATGTCTGCCTTGATTTCGAACGCTTGTTGGTCCAGGTTCACTGATTGTTCATTTAACTTCGCTGATTGTTCATCAAGCTTCGCAGTCAGACTGGATGACATTAGCATCAACATTTGCATCAGCGCATTTTCTGACTCCTTTGATTTTGGTGTGTCCACTTCTCCACCTTCTGCGCCTTTTTCCGCATCTGAGAGCTCACCCGAATCCAGATTCACGCCTTCCGACTCGATCGCGTCACGCAAGCGTGCAATCAGTATGGCCTTTGTACCTTGTGTGGCCAGATTCCGCTGTTCCAACTCCTCCTTGAGCTCCGATATGGTCAATTCATTTATTTTTAAGTTTAAGCTTCGTGGCATTTTTAATGTTTCTTTAAATTTTACTATTGTGCACTATAAAAATGTTCAAATTTTCACTTTCAAAATTTTTCTTTCGCACTTCTTGACACCACTGTCGCGTGTTATTTGGTTCGCGGCCAATAATTTTAATGTTCCGGGAAAGTGAAAACGCAATGTCTTTTAATTTAAGTTAAAAGTGTTTATTTAATTAAATAAAAAGCACAATAATCAGTTAACACTTTTCACTAATTTTAATTGTCACTATTAAAATTTTCTAACACTTGTCCATAAATTTATTATCGCAATTGTCTTCTAAATCACTTCACTATTACAAAAATCACTTTTCTACTACTCGAATAATTTCGCTTCCCACACACAAACGCAGTTCTTATCGCGGTCGAATGAATGATTCCCCCCATTCATTCAGCTCGCCTTTATATAGGGTCTCTACCTATTCACCCATTTCTCGCACATTGGCGAACGTTCTACCTGGTAGATTCGAGCAAATTCATCAATGGAGTGACGTCACTTGCAGTAGTTGATCATGCTTGTTGGGTTCTCGTAGTTTCGAGTGAATTCGTGTTCTTCATTGTTGTGAAAACAATTGCGACAGTAGCTCGCAGAATTATTTGCACATGTAATTATTTGTACATGTAACAATATATACATATATATATATGTATATATATATATATATATATATATATATATATATATATATATATATATATATATATATATATATATATATGTAGTCGTAGTAGTAGTACATTTACGGTCATCTTCTCCTGCACAAAGAGGACAACGTCCAGATTTATGTAATGTATATTAAATGATATTACCATTTTTCCCTATAAATTAACTGTAATGTATATTAAATAATATTAGCATTTTTCCTATAAATTAACTTCACAACACACTCACCTATCATATGTAAAATTAAACAATAAGATCTATTATTTTGCAACACACTCACCTAGCATACAAAACCCATAATCGAGTTGACACACATTCGACCCAAAACATATCAAATTACACATGTGCACTTTCACTTTCACCAAGTATGCAATTGCATCATGGGAAAATGAACATGTGAACTAGCGGCACGCGACAAAGCATACAAAGCATTTCTCGATGCGTGTGGCGCGTTGGGTATGGGAATGCATGCTGAGTGTGTAAATTAATGCACTTTTAGAATGTAAGCAAATTGTGAAAATTAGGTTGTAAGAATGATATAAAAGAAATGTTTTCAAAAATAAAGAATCAATTCTAATTCTAAACTGGAATTCTATAGAGTTATTTCGCTGCAGTCTCGTGGCGCCTCTATCATCTTCGAATTTACATAGCGCGTATTAACTTCAACCCTCGCAAGATTATCCTTGCACAGGATTAGAATCAGCACGGCAAGTACTCAATTGTTAGGATGAGTATGTGGCCAACAATAACTGCGGCCTCGCCGCTTATGTAAGGTTATTCAATTAAATAGAATTTCTCCATAATCAAAATGAACCTAATATTATAGCCCTGCAACAACAAGGAAGACACTTTATTTAGCTTTCTTTGAAGCAGGCGAAACTTCACATTCGGCTTGCAATGCCGATGGTGTGAAACCCAGAAAACGATCCATTATCTCGCAAAGCTCTTTGGATATCATAGGAAGAATTTTCCTCTTCTAGATCTGGAACCTAATTTGCGAAAGTCCAAGTTTCTTTCGAAAATCATGATGGCTCATTTTCCCATTGATATTGCTTGCTTGCCAAATGACATGACTGTTGAACATTGAAATATTCATAAGAGTGCCAAATATCACCATAGGCCAGCGTCTTGTACGTCGCATTACGGAAAAGTTGGCGCATTTCTGATCTTAAGCTACTAGACCTCCTTTGGTTGTATTGTAAAACTCTATTATTTCACGTTTTCCTGTGACGGGATCAGAACATATTTCATGGTGCGTGGAAAATGTAAGAACAACAGATCGGTTCTTTTTCGGAACATTAGATACAAAAGTCTTATCGGAAGTGAAACCATAAACAGCAGAATTTTCCTGTCTTTCCTTATTTTTTAATTATTGTGGGAAAGAGGTTCAGCTTATTTCAAAACGTTTTGAGTTGGATAGGAATGATCAGTGTTTCTTGACTTATTGACCTTTCCTGCATATATGAACGCATTATAAAGATAGTGCGTTTTGGCGTCGCACAGGCACATACTTTTAAGTCCATACTTAGCTGGCTTAGACTTCAAATAAACGCCACCAAAACATTTTCCTCTAAACGCTGCTTGCATTTCATTTATCGTCGCATACCCAAAGCAGATATAATTCGCTTGAATGTTGGAAATAAATTTTTTGAATAATTCAGTAATAGCTGCTAAGCGATCGAAGGGTTTTCTTTGTTCACGTGTGTTGGTTTCATCAAATCCAATCCAAATAAAGATAAATAAAAATCGGCTCTTACTCATCGTTATGCGGAAGACATCCCTGCTAGTCCCATCAGTGCTCCAAAGAGATCGTACGAGTGCATCCTTGTGATTTGATTTGAATATGGCTGTCAAGCACATGAGACCCAGAAAAGATTTCATCTTAATATCGTCAGTTTTTAACCGACTTCCAAAAGAAAGAAGGTTATCAATTCATTGCGTATATTTTTTTTTTTTGCTTTTTTTTTTTGTATGTTCACGCATAACTTTTGAACGGAGATGGATAGAAGAGTCCTGTTTTTGGGAAATGATACGTCTTTCTTCCAGTTAGGTCCCGTTTAAAGGATAAGAAATTCAAGTAACGGTCAAGGACTATTACCGTTAAAACTGAAAAAATTCCGACTTTCACCCCGATTTTTCAGCATAACTGATCGACGCGCGTAAGGATTTTGATTGTAGAGGTTTCAAATGAAAGACAACATATTGATCTAAAATGTATCGGAGCAGAATTGAAATCCTTCCAAGGGCTCTGTAGATATTAACAGTTCAATATGATACATTGATGTCAAGAAATTGAATTTAAATGATATTTCATACGAAAAGTGCCAATTAGTTGGCACTCTGCAAGCATTTGTTGGAGATACCGAATCCTTTGGTGACGGATGATAAAAATGATCAGTATCCTTAATTTCCTGCATAAACGGTACTTTTTAGTCCATCATTTCTACCGGAAATAACCCATAAATTAATTCTAAGTGTGGCATAAATACAATAGTTAGAGGAATCATTTCAGGACGCTTTTCTCTTCCGCATTCCTTCTTTGCTTACCAATGAGCTTGGTATACGATCCTTCTTACATCCTTAGACGTAAACGGTACATATAGGATTATAAAATTCCCTGAAGAAATAATAAGGATTGAGTGATTGCAAATTATAGAGTTGACTCGTTACTTTTAATATTATATCTACATTATAACATATGCGCAGAAATCTAAAATTAGTGATTTCCATACTAAAAACCGGCGAGAATCGCAGCCTAAAAAGAGATACATTTCCTGCTATAATTGATCATAACTGTACAGATGAAGATAGAAATGCATAGCCGAGTTTTCATTGAACTATATGGTATGATTTTCTTCAAATTTTCATGAAAATTAGGTGCCATAGTTAACTGAAAACGAAGGCGATGGGTATCGAATAAACGTGAACGAATGGTTAAGAAGGATATTTTTAAGTAAATTTCATGAGATTGATTGCGGAGTGAACTTTATGTTTATATATATAAATACGTATGTCTATACATATATGGATTTATATATATATACATATATATATATATATATATATATATATATATATATATATATATATATATATATATATATATATATATATATATATATATGTAGAATCTGACCAAGATAATTATGTAAAATCCGAACACAATAATTACATCAGACGTAAAGAGTATATTGTAATTTTATTTGATGGCAATAAGAATAGTGTCAGCGTACCGACAATTTATAACAAAACGAAAGTCTCTTCACAGTTCATTTGATTAATTAGGTTTTGGGCGAACTCGCGTCCTGTCCGATTGAAGACTTCCTTTGAACTAACTTCTGGGGACGATATCGTACATCTATCTCTCTTCCACACGGCCATCCTACTCAGACTCAGTCTCTGAGTCGTATAACCAAGGTTTCATCTGGTCGGCTGACGAAGAAGTTCGCATTGGTCCGTCGTGGAATCCCCTTCTTTCCAGATCGTAACGTTCGTTTCGTTTGGTTTTGGTTATTACATAAGGTCCTAAGTACTTTCCTCGTAGCTTAAGTCCAGTTCCGAATTGAGTTCGTTTGATCGCTACTAAATCACCCTCCTTATAAGTATTGGCTGGCTTCCTTCTTCGATTGAACTGACGCTTTTGTTCTTCTTGGATATCCAGGATCTTACTTCTGGCATGGTCTCGCAAGTACTCACGCGTTTGCCCTAAATTGTTTGCCCATTCAATTTGTAGTAGTTCCATTACCCGCAAATCTTCCTTGTTCTTCATTTTAACTCCTAGTAGAACTTCACAGGGAGATAAGTCGATACTACGGTGATATGCAGAGTTGATGCAGCGTTGTACACGATCCAGATGTCGATACCAGTTGGAAGGATTCTCAATAGTGAGTTTGGCCAATACGTTCGTGACAGTTTGATTTTCCCGTTCGACCTGACCGTTGCCTCTAGGTACGCCGGTGGTAATGGCATGATGTTCGATTCCTCTATCTACGCAATATTCTTCAAAGTCTTTTGATGTAAAAGCCGAACCTTTGTCCGTGATAATTCGATGAGGGTCTCCAAATACTTTCGCTTGTAGTTCCAGTTTATCGATAACTTCGCGCACACCTGTAGATTTTGTGGGGTAAATCCAACAGAACTTGGAAAATCCGTCCATGATGACTAAAATATAATTATACCCTTTTCCAGTAGTCGTCATGGGTCCTTGGTGGTCGATGTGGTATGTGTTTAGCGGGGTATCGCCTTTGGCAATCGGGTGTAATGCACCTTCCTGTTTCCCTTTTTTATTCTTTACCAGAATGCATGGAACGCAGCATCGTATGAAATTTTCTATCTTCGTCGTCTTTAAATTAGGAATAAAGAACTCATTGGAGATGATAGCTTCCATCTTCTTAAATCCAAAATGGCCGTTCTCATGAGTGCGCCGTATAACATCCCTTTGCAAATTTGTTGGTAACACAATCACGTCTTTTCCATTGACCGTCTTTAGCAGAACACCGTCTCGCGTCAGGTAATCTTCATATTGGCCATTCTTTAGTACTTCCTTAATGGCACGCAATTTTTCATCTTTTTCCTGTTGTTCCTTGATAGTGGATCTAATGTTGTCGTTTATGCTCATGACGGGATTTCTGCTTAGGAAGTCGACATGTTTCATTTGTTGCGCTGACCGATGAACCATGACATAGTCGAACTCTTCCATCATTAGTGTCCATCCAACAACGCGACGAGGCATTTCTTTTTTGTTTACTGTTCGTTGAAAGGCCGCACAATCTGTCACTATTCTGAATCTGATTCCTAGCAAGTATGGGCGAAATTTTTTCAATGCTTCGACAATCGCCAATGTCTCCAATTCATACGAGTGGTAATTCTTCTGAGCATCGTTGGTCGCCTTACTCATATAGTATACCGGTCGAAAATGTTTTTCTAGTGGTTCCTTTTGCATCAATACTGCACCCAATCCATTTTTACAGGCATCGGTGTGTAGTTCTGTCTCGTTTTCTCGTTTAAAAATGCACAGGACAGGTTCTTGCGTCAACATTTCTTTAATGTGGTTGAAGGCTAATAGTTCTTCTTGTTCGAATTTAATCGTTGCATTCTTCTTAAGCATTGCCGTTAATGGTGCCGCTATTCTTGCATATCCTTCAATGAATCTTCTAAAATAGCTTGTCAATCCCAGGAAGCTTCGAAGTTGTTTGACTGTCTTAGGGACTGCAAACTTGATTACTGCCTGAGTCTTCTTTTTCGTGGGTCGGACTGTTGAATCTTCAACTATATACCCCAAGTATTCTACTGATGTTTGCAAAAACTGACATTTGCTCCAGTTAATATCCAACCCATTTGCGGCGGCTACGTTCAACACGGTACGCAGTTTCTCTATACCTTCTTCTCTTGTATGTGATGGAATTATGAAATCATCGACGTATGGTATAATAATTTTATTTTTAATCAGTTCCTTGAAAACGTCTCTAATGAATCTTCCAAAAGCGGCTGGGCTATTACATAAGCCAAATGGGGTTTTCAAAAATTCATACTGATTATCATGGGTTAGGAAAGCTGTATATTTCCTACTTTCCTTTGCCACTGGTACATGGTAGAATCCATTGCGTAAATCCAACAGTGTATAAATTTTGTAACCCGCTAACGCTTCAATCTGTTCCTCGATTATTGGCATTGGATACCTGTCCTTGATTACCACTTTGTTCAGCTTTCTGTAGTCGATACATGTGCGATAGTCACCGTTTTTCTTTCGCACCAGCACAACAGGACTTGCGAACTCTGACTCGCTGGGTTGTATTATGCCTTCTTTGAGCCACTCTTCAATTTGTTTGTCGAGAATCGCGCGTTCCAGTGGAGCTAGTCGTCTTTGCTTCTGATATATTGGCGTTTCGTCTACCAACACTATCTTGGTTTCGATCATCGTCTTGCTTTTATTTCTATCTGGTTCATAATTATTTATCATGGCCTGGACTTTCTTACGCCATGGTTCGGGTGGATCCAATTCGGTGTCGTTTCCTGTATCGTATTCAATGTTCATCATACCAACACTTTCTTGCAAAGTATGTGTGTTCTCCATTTCGCATTCGTCTTCTTTGGGCAACTTCTTAATTGCAATTTCGTTTCGGCTAAGAACGATTTCCGTTTGTTTAGTCCATTCTCTACCTAACAGCATTTCATATTGCATACTGTTGGTGGGTACAATGTAGAACATGGTGCTGAAATGTTCGCCATTAACGTTTATTGGCACTATGATTTGCCCCAGCGGTTGTATGGTGCTTCCTCCTAATCCAGTGAACGTACGATAGGTCTTCGTGTATTTTGGCTTCCCAATCGCTTCGTATTTACCATAACTCAGCAAGTTTACAGGACTTCCAGTGTCCACTAATGCGTTCAAGCTTATGTTGTCTAATTGTACTCTGGTCATCATTTCATGTTTATCACTGATGTTGTTAA
>OZ017740.1:152387818-152542818 GCA_963969285.1 Odontomyia ornata | reverse complement strand
GAAAATATTAACATTCAGTTCGTCATCCGCTCCGTGACTTCGATTTTCCTGCGCCTTTGCCGCTTCCCTGCTTTTCAATTTCAGCTAAATTCACAGACACAGTTAACCACCCATCCAGTAATTCTTATGGTTTTCCAAAAATATCAAATTTTGCACCAATTTGATGAATGGTATGTTGAAAGCAACAATATAATAAAATTTTCCTCCACAAAATCGATTTTTCCAAGTTTTCTTTCAACTGATTATTTTTGTTTAATTCAAGAAAAAGTTTATTTTTTTGTCACTGACATCCAATTTAATAATGCGTGTTACCACCTCAGGCTCTAATGACTTCTTGAAGCCTATCTGGAAGACCGTCCATGACATCCTGAATGCCCAACTTCGGGATATTGTACCATTCCTCTAAAACTGCGGTCTTGAGCTCTCCTAGGGTAATAGGCACTGGTACTCTTGCCCGAACACGTCTTTTAAAGTTGTCCCAAATTTGTTCAATATGATTGAAATAAGGACTACGCACTGGCCATGACATAATTTGAATTCAGTCTTCATTAAGGTATTGTGTCACAGATCTAGCGACATGGCAACGTGCATTAGCCTGAAATGTTCTCCAATAAATGCAGCAAGCGGTACGACATGATCTTTGAAAACTTTTTCCACGTTCCGCTGCGCGTTCACACTGCCCCATCAAAGACGACAAGATCGGTATGGGCCTCATAAGAGATACCTCCTCAAACCATTATTGATCCGAACTGATAACCCACTGTTTCGGCTATAACACAGGGAGCAAACCTCTCATTTTTACGTCTGTAGACACCCTGACGCCCATCTGGACCACATAAGGCTATTCTGCTTCATCTGAAAACAGTACGTTCTTCCACTGTTCCATAGTCCGATAATAATATTCTCGCGCAAAACCAAGTCTAGTTCTATGGTGCTGTGGGAGAAGTTGTGGGGTGCGAGCTACACGAAAAGCCCTTAAATCATTTCCCCCAGTCTTCTTTAGATCGTACGTTCACTTACACGAACATTTCTGAGTTCGAAGAGACGCGTACGAACTTCAATAGCAGTGCGAAAGCGATTTCTCAACACGTTGCTGACGATAAAATGGTCGTCTCGGGTGGAAGTGGATCGATACCGTCTAATGGTATCCCTACCGTGGTTCGAGGTACACTGAGAATTCAGGCGATGCGACGTTGACTGTATACAGCATCAGCTGAAGCGACAGCCCTAGCTGTACTAATCACGTCTAACGGCATTTTCATTATTTCAAACACTAAGGACAATCTTAAAGAAAAAAATTAAACAACTTTCACACTTTCGGTGAAAATAGAACAAGAAATGTTATCTCGGCAACATCACGGTAATATGGTAAAAAAATCCCTTATTTTTACAAAACCTACTGCGACACATTTTAAAACCAACTCGTGATCTAACTGTTTTTTTTTTCTTCCCAATTAGCCACTCGATACAAAGCAAAGCGTAAGATAAGCTATACTTAATGCAAACAAGCAGGGTGACATAAAGAGCAAGCGGGCGGTGAATTGTGCCTGTAAGTGTATTTTTTGTTCCACTTCTTCACTTAGCATACTCTTAGTTGTGATGGAGGTTAATTTTTGATAGGAATTACATATAACAAAGATATCACTTAAATATCTAAGTCTGTTAAAATTACTTAGATTGTAAACCCAATCTTCATTTTCCATTAGATCAAACAGGTGTTTATAGCTCGATCCAATGATATTTATAATTCCGCGACGAAATCTTTTGTAAGCGAGCAAGTTTAACATTTTTCAAGAAAGTCGTCAAATGTCTTTAAATTGCCCTTTTGTCTATTATTTTCTGACATATAAGAATTAGCTAGAAACAAATTAACATCATTTCTAAAAGTTTGAGTTTTGAATTTTGTGGTACAAAAATTCATAGTGACTGGATTCAATATTAACTGTATTGTACGAAAAATCGGATTGATGGCAAAGATTTTCAAGTTGTGAAAACGCAAAAATGAATGCAATTTGATAAAGTAATGTTTCATCAATTTTCCAGTACGTACGCGTATGTACGGGATTATTTATACAGGATGGCATAATGCTATTTGTTTTATTTAACTCACAACAATATCGCTCTACAGCTGAGTAGACAAAAGCTTTTGGATTCAAAACATTAAATTTTGTACTGTTTATTTCTGATCTTATTAATTTATATTGCAAAAAAGTTATAGTTATTGCACTTTCGATTTTAGATATCAATATTATTCCTGATTTATTCTCAATATTATTCCTGATTTATTCTCTATTTTCGCAATATGGATGAATGCTTGTAGTGAGTATGATACGAAGGTGAATATTGATGAGTACAATAGGATTTGAAAAGTTTGTACAAATGTATGATAAATGAAATTAGGCTGGATAATTTCAGGAAGAGTTGACGTTGATGGTGCACATCAATGCATAGCTCCAAAGTAGAAATATATAGAAAAGTGGAGATAAGCGAACAATTAAAACGATTTTGGGAGCTGGAGGAAATTGACTCTCGTAACGATATGACGCAAGACGATGAAGTCTGCGAACAAACGTTCAAAGAGAACTGGATGGGCGGTACCAAGTTCGATTGCCGTTCAAGGATACAGATAGCCAACATTCACTAGGTTGTTCCAGGGCAAGCGCAGTGGCAAGCTTACTCCATTTAGAAAGGCGATTTGCTGGAAACAGGAAACTGCGAGAAGAATATCCGGCAGTAATTCAAGAATATCTAGAATTAGGTCACATGATGGAGGTTCCTTATTGCAATGAAGTGATGTATGGCAAGAGAAGAAAGATTAGTACGGCCAATTTTCTGCTACATCATGCCGTATTCAAGGAGAGTACAATAAAACTACGGGTGGTGTTTGGTGCCTCAAGGAAGACAAGTTCAGGACCGTCGCTTAACGACACACTATTGACTGGACCGACCATCCAGAATAGCAAGCCATCAATTATTATCAATTGGAGGTTAAAGCAATTTGCAATGATGGCCGACATTGCTAAGATGTACCGCCAAGTGAACATACATCCTCAAGACGTGAACTATCAAAAGATTGTCTGGAGGTCACAACCAGAAACATTAATTAAGGATTATTGTCTATGCACCGTCACATTTGGAACATGCTAAGCCCCATTTCTTGCGATACGGACGTTGCACCAGTTAGCAATGGATGAGATGGAGAAGTATCCTGCTGCAAGCAAGTCATTGTTAAAGGAATTTTATGTAGATGATGTGTTATCAGAGGGACACAACATAGAAGAAACTGGGCTGAAACGAGATGAATTGATTCAACTTTTGAAAGCTGGTGGCTTTCAATTAAGAAAATGGATCACATATGGGGTTAGGTGGTTTCCGATGAAGGATTATTTCACGTATTGGTTGAAAAGACGGGAACAATCAACAACATTCACCAAACGCTCTGTCCTTTCGGAAGTGGCACGGCTATACGACCCATTAGGATGGATAGCACCTGTTATGGTAACAGCAAAAATTTTGCTTTAAAGTCTTTGGTTACATGGACAAGAATGGGATCAGCCAATACCGAGTGTGTTAAACAATGAATGGGTTAACTTGTTGGAAGAATTACACAATATTGAAGACATTAGAATCCCAAGATGGGTAACATACCAAAAGAATTCAGCAGTATCACTGTATGGTTTCTGTGATGCGTCTCAACGGGCATACGCAGCAGCAATTTATATAGTGGTGCAATCAGGTTCATCGACCAACACTCACTTACTGATAGCGAAGAACAAAGTAGCACCAGTGAAACCAATTAGTATACCTCGACTAGAACTATGCGGTGCAGTATTGCTGTCGCGATTATTAAAAGAGGTCACAGGTTCAGTAGAAATCGAAAAAAAACCTACCTGGTTGTGGACTGATTCCGAAGTTGTCCTAGCATGGCTGAAAGAACATCCAACTCGATGGACGATTTTCGTTAGTAATAGGACACCACTGGGAATATTCCATGGCGTTACGTCCCGTCAAAACACAATCCAGCTGATATAGCATCAAGGGGAATAAAACCCAAGAATCTAATCAGTAACCAACTTTGGTGGAACGGACCAAGCTGGCTGGTTGAGCACAGTGACGAATGGCTTAAAATTCAATCAATTGATATCGAAAGGCGAAAACAAGTAATGGTTAATGTTGGCGTGCGCATTGAAATTTCTAGCTGCAGCTCCACAGGATACCTGGAAGGTAAAGAATCAAAGGTTCCTGCAGCACACGAACGCCCAAATACGGTGCAACGTTGGAAATGGTTGCGATTTCACTCGCGAAGCCGACACTACATGTTTATGTTTTGAATTGTAAACAGACATATGACAATTGTCAAATACATGACAATTGTCAAACATCAATTAAAGGTATGCATTGTTCGTGCACCATCATCGTCAACTCTTCCTGAAATTATCCAGCCTAATTTGGTTCGTTGCCAAACTGGACCTAGTGTCAATTTTCGAATTTCCCCGAGTATAACTTGAGCGTACACATCTGCTCCCAAAAGAAGATAAATTTTATTTGGCTGATCAAATTGTGGATCAGCCAGATCCAAATTTCCAATGTGCTCTTGCACCAATGTAGAGATGGTTTGAGATGGGACGAAATTGGTTAGCTTACTCAATATGAGAGCCTCGATTGTTAAACATTCGTTTGTCTTTGTGCGTAATCTAATTTCCAGATTTCCATTGGCTGAAATGCCTTTCGATTTCCCAATGCCAGCCATTGTAATCTTAGTAAATTGTCTTTTAATCCCCAGTCTTTGGGCTGCGTGTTATTGATGTCTGCGAACCTTGATTCAACAAAGCACGAAGTGTTATACATCCGCTCAAAGCTTCGACCTTTACTAGTGCTGTCGCTAGCAATACCGATTGTGCAGTGTTACTGTTCATAGAGTTGGTCTTGATAGACGATGTCGTTGATGCCCCAGAATGCGAAGGAAACCCACTAGATGTTTGTCCAGTATGCGAAAACCTCGATAAGGACGACTGACCTAGCGCTGTCGATGTGAGTTGATTCTTATGTGACACCGGGATAACTGATTGTTCTTTATGCTCAGACAACAGCTGCGATTGATACATATTTTTCCCATCAGTCGATACGGCAGATTTGTTGAGAAGTGTATGATGAGCCCTTTTGCAATGAAAGCATCTCGAAGTACTGAGACATTTTCCAACCAAACGTCCTTTACTCAAACAGTTGAGACATAAGCCATTTCTTTTGACCACATTAAATTTCTCCGCATGACCAAACTGCAGGAATTAGTTGCACCTTCTCAAATGATGTGGTCCTTTACACAAAACACATATAACTCCTTGCTCTCCTTGCGTCATTAAGACACTATGCGACACCTTATTGGACCTTTGTTTATCAGAGCCAGCAGCTTCTAATGCTCTAAAGCGTGACTGCAAAAATTTCTTTAATTTTGCAAATGTTGCTATCTCAGACTAGCGTGCATGTTGTTGCTCCCACATTTGACGCGTGTCCGATGGTAATCGTTGCATTGTCAGCTGTACTAAAAATGCCTCCCATTTATTTTCTATCCCCAAGTGATCGATTGCCTGGGTACAATCGAGTATTTTATCTAATAACGCTTTTAGGAAGATGCGGATTCAGCGGCATTATTAATTGCTAACAGCTTTCTGAATTGGACGTTTATCAGTACATATTTGTCGTCAGAACGTTCTACGAGCAGCTTCCATGCTGAATCGTAGTTAGCTTCGGTGATAGAACAATTTTTGCGAAGCTGCTCAGCCTCATCCGATAAACTGCACTTCAGGTGCAATTTTTCCACCATCGATAAATTTGCTTTTTTGTGAATTAGAGATTTAAATAAGTTTTTGAATGACATCCACTCACTATAACTTCCGCTAAATTTCGGTAAGTTGATCCGTGGAAGTCGAACGTCGGCATCATTCACTATTACAGACGACTGATTATGTGCCTCTTTGATTCCTTGTGAACCCTGTGCCCCTTGTTCTGCTTGCAGTTCTGTCAACTCCGTTTCGAAGTACAAACTCATTTCTTCGAAATTTAAATACCGTTTCTTAGTGAAATATTCTAACGACAACTTCTCCACCTTCCAGCAAACTTATTATTTATCATGCGTTTGCATGAACAATTGTCGAACTTCTTTCACCCGCTGCAGTAATTTGTTGGCGTATGATAAGGTTTTCCGCGTTTTGGAGTCCTTGTGGAAATTGGAAAACATTCTGTTTAATTGTTCGCTCAACAATTTTTGCTGCGTAATTAAACGCTCCATTATTTTGCAGTAGCAGAACAATGACACAATGAACGGTATTTATTTCGATATTTTATCTCCCGTTATATACCTCAAATTTTGGCTTTCTATTTGCCCCAATTGTCTTTAGACCTCAAAGCCAATCTAGAAAAGTTTTCGGAATTATTGGTAACTTTTAGTTCGAATCGATCAATATGAAATGTGAAATACTTATATGCAATATTTCACCCCAATGCATTTACACTACAATTCACCGCCGAAAAATTCGCGCACTGTATATATTTCAAATATCTTCACCCACTGTGCAACGTGCCAATGCCCTTTGTTTGCCAATTAAATTTTATCAAGGATATATAAAAACAGGATAGCAATACAAAGGAATGAAAAATGGACTCACCGGACCTTGAACCGTTATTTTCTCTCTCCTAGTAAATTGGTCACAGTTATAATTCCGCGACTCCCGTATTATATTAAAACACTTTAAACCACCTTTTTTCCATACGCTATATAAAACTGTCACACACTCCGTCGATTTCCTAATTGCGATTACTCAGATACACAATGATCCGGCTCGACGGAACAAAAATGTTTTGGAATAAAACCATCTTATTGTGAATAGAAAAACTAATCACTTTCGCTATACTGAATGTCTTTATTTGTAAAACTACCTTTATTACAGTTCAAATTACAATTGTGATTTTACGGTAACGATTTAATAATTTAACGTTGTTCGAGAGACTCTACTTTAAAAACTGACTAACCTTTTTCTTTTGTCTGCAAAAATTGCGGTACTCCGCTTCAGAGAAACCGCTTCTTACAATTATTCCCCGATTCGAACATTTCTTAAAATTTGTATACTAAAATTGTTACCCGATTCAAATTCGACCATTTTTCAAATCTGTAAACTACTTAACATTTTATCTTTGCTGTCTTGATCTTTGCATACCTTTAATTGATGTTTGACAATTGTCATGCATTTGACAATTGTCATATGTCTGTTTACAATTCAAAACATAAACATGTAGTGTCGGCTTCGCGAGTGAAATCGCAACCATTTCCAACGTTGCATCGTATTTGGGCGTTCGTATGCTGCAGGAACCTTGTGATTCTTTATCTTCCAGGTATTCCTGTGGAGCTGCAGCTGCAACAGTTATGAATTTATTATTTTTTATTTCTAAACTAATCTTATGTCGAAATTCGTTTATATGTTTTAGGGTATACTGTAGAAGAATTTTCTTCAGAATGAAGCGTATATTCGTGAGCATAAATACTCCACAATCGAATGTGTTTTCTTGTTGTGGCGATTAAGTGACGATTTCTCCCCACTTGTTCAATGAGATCTGGTAATGCTTTAAAGAATATTCCGTAAGGAACTTGTTCCAAACCAAAATTGTAAAACATACAAATAAACAAAAAAATTATTGAAAAATGATTTTATTGAAAAATAAAAAGTCTAAATTCCATACCTTAACATAAATTTCTTGCAATACTTTGTAACTTAATTGTAACGTAATACAATTTTATAATTCGTATACATTGCGACTCAATGCAATACATTTTTGCAACATTTGCATCTACTTTCGAAATTTCATGCGCGTCGCAAATTCTTGAGTCAAAACAAAATATCATTTTCTTTTCTAAAGACTGGAGAATTCGCGACGCGCATGTATACGTTTTTGCATGGTCAGCGGAAACATGTTCCCACGAACAATGTTAACATGTCCTCACCGCTAAAGTAGCTCCTAAACGATCAATACACAAATATTGATCAATATGCATTGGTCAATAATATTGAAGGTAGCATCAATACGCTTCAATGTAGCTTCAATATGCATATCAATACGATGCCTGGACATTCTTTGACTCTACGAGTACGTTGGTGGGTGTGCCTGAAAAATTCGCGATCCGTTGTGCAAGTTTTTATTTAGATTTCCTAGTTTTCTCAATATCAAGGAATGGTGTCCTGTATAGACTTAGGTTTTCTTACCTTGACTTTAGCTGTGTGTGAGATGAAAAAACGAAACAAGAGAAGACGGCGCTGGTCAATGAAATGGTATAAGCTAAGAGATCGCTTTACACATGAACGTCTGCTCAACTATCTTCGCGTGACAGAACCAGAGGACTTTAAAAATTTCCTCCGAATGGATACTTCATTTGATAATTTATTGGAGCTGATCAGGCCCAAAATTCAAAAACAGGATACAGTTATCCGTCAAGCGATTCCGGCGAGTCAAAGGCTTTCCATAACATTGAGGTACCTAGCTTCTGGCATGGATTTGGCGGATTTAAAGTTTACGTGTGCTATTGCTCCTCAAACGCTGGAGCAAATTATTATGGAAACGTGCCAATGTATAATTGATGCTTTGAAGGAAAATATACAGGTAAGAATTTCAAAATAATTAATATCAACTTTTGAAAAATCGTTCGTTAGTAAAGTACCAAGCTAATGAAAGGACTGTAATAATGTATTTCTGTATTTGAAACTTAATACTAAGAAAACGTTGATAATTTTGATTAGTTTTATTTTTTCTCCTTTGCATTATCGGGAAGTTTGTAGCGAGTTCGTGTTCTACCTCTACTAGTTGACTTTCAATGTGAAATAAAAAATCATTAGTTTGGTCGGTAGTGTAGATGGAAGACATACACTACGCGAAATAATGATAGGGCCAAGACAAAAATCATTACTGTGTCAATGTAATACAAGAAAAAAAATTTTTTTTTTAATAAATGTTGTTTATTACTGCTTTATAATTCACGTGGTATAAAGGAACATTGCTTCAATACTCAGTACTTCATTTAATGACTGTCAAAAAATTCTGCCCAGCGAAATAATTATAGGACCATTGTTACTGTTAACGACTTTTGGTATATAAAATTCGTCTTTGAGTAGTTTTAGTTGTTTGTACTAGCACCTCGGTTAATTATAATGTGTTGCAGGCGACGTGGCATGGAAGTTATAACTGTTTGGACAGTATCCTGACTAATGTTCTTCCATTCAGTGTTGACAGCTGCCCGTAGCTCTCGGACGGAGTCGTATTGACGACCTTGGTGAAAAACCCGCTCGGATAGTATTGCTCAGATGTTTTCAATTGGGTTTAAATCCGGGCTACATGGTGGCCACTCCAGTAATGGAATTCCACGAGATTCTTGAAAGTTCTTGGTATGTCGCGCGGTGTGCACCGCAGCATTATCTTGCTGAAATATCCATTCAGCTCCGTGTGTTTCCCCGAAATCAATTAGTACGTCATCAAGCAACTCCACATATTTGACAGCGTTCATTTTTGTGGAAATAAAACATATAGGGGACTTGCCGTAATATCCAATAGCATCCCACACCATTAAGGATCCTCCACCGAAATTTCTTGCCATCCTTTTTTGCTTTTTTGTACGCTTATCGTGCCAATATCTTTGTAGGCCGTCAGGTCCGTCGAGGTTGAATTTTTTTTCATCGCTGAAAAGTACTGTGGTCCATTCCTCTTCCCAAAATTGGTACTTCTCAGCAAAATTCAATCTTAGCTGTTTGTGGCATGCTGTCAATTTAGGTTTAGGATCCCGTTTGACATACTCTAACTTACTTTCTGCCTTCAAAATTTGTTGCACGCGTCTCACACCTACTTGAAGTCCTAAAGTGCGTTGAATTTCTGCTGGGCTGTTGCCCTTATTACAAGCCAGCCTTTTAATTTCTCTGGTTTCTCTGGCAGACACCACTGGCTTTCTTCCTGAGCTCTTTTTTACCATAGTTGTCTTTTAGTTTCAGGAAATTTATAACCACAGTCTTACTTCTTTTCATTCGAGATGCTATTTGTCTGGTTGTTGCGCCACTATTCCGATAGGCGAGAATTTGTGCTCGTTCTATTTCCGTCAATTGCTTTCCTCGACCCATTTCAGTGTGATTCGCGCAGCTGTCGATATAAAAGTTAGTTGTAACAGTAACCAAAAATACAATTCAATTTACCTAATTAAATGAAATTAAATATTATATGATTTGCTATTTCTTTGTAATTTCCTTCATTTTACGTACACTTCTGGTCTTATCAATATTTCGCACTAGAATGTTTTTGAATTACGCCGCAAACGAACGTATTAGCAGTAACAAAAATCGAAAGCCGGTTCTTGGGAAATACCGATCTGTATAATCCCATAGCGCACTGCACTAACGCAACTCTATTTCTATTTGTGTATTATTGCAGTTTTGTGTGTTAGTCTTATCATTATTTCGTGGGGTGTATACTGATAGAAAAACCGTATAACTCAGGATCTTATTATTATAATTATAAAGGTACTTTCAGCATTGTACTCATGGCCATTTTCAATGCTCAATATCAATTCATGATGATTGACCAACGGACGAGTGTCAGATGGTGGAGTTATGAAAAATACAGTATTTTGGAGAAAGTTGTCAGAGAACCAATTGAATCTTCCTGATCCCAGAAAATTGCCTGGCACTGAAAAGATGTTCTCGTATGTGCTTGTAGGAGATGAAGCTTTTCAGTTACATCCAAATTTTATGAAGCCTTTGTAATGTGACGCCTACGCCCGGGAATCGAAGTGATTCCGATCCCGAACCCTTGCAACCGGCCAGATGGGTATGTCCTCGAAGTGCCAGCGGACTTCATCTGTCGTGCGGATATCGTTGCGCAGAAAATATTTCTTTTCTTTCCAAATATTTAGATCTGTGGATATAAATATTCGAAATATAAAATTAATCCAAACCCCGACACATTTCGAGACATATCCATCTGGAAATGCCCCTCCACCGTGGCCATCGAAAAACTATGCCACTGGCGACAAATGGAGAGGCACATTGCCGCCATGTGGCGTGCCATTCCACACACAGCTGTTTTGTCCGATGTGACAACCGGAAAAATTTGACAGCCACATGGAGTAAAAGGAAAAGTGTCGGTAGCAGCAGGTTGGCGCGGTCCTAAATGTGGGTAAAACTAAATTAAGAGTTCATCGCTCCATAAACTGGATTGCTGACACAACCATTCAAGGTGGAAAATCATTACAAATGGCAGCCGAAAGACGTCCTAAAAGCGAACGATCGACTTTCTGCAAGTGGGAGCCTGCTGAAACAAAAGTGCGGATATCGCCTCATATGTGCGGTCAAGGAAGTATTATCTACCAGGTCAGACCGTTTTCAGCAAATATTACTCGCGCAATATCCTCCTTTATAAGGGTGCCAACATTTACATCAGCTTGAAATAATTCAGGTCTTGCTGCCTCCATTACCCGATGATACATCTAGGTCTCATTAGGTTATGTCGCATCGTATGGAAGCTAGTTTTGCGCACAAAAGTTTCTCCATAATTTACCCCCGGTTCAAATAGTAAAACAATAGCTTATAGAATGAAGAATGTATCCATGAACTCTGCAACATTAAATTAGTGAAGAGAGAATTGATTTCGTGCCGGAAATAATGTTAATATGTAAGATAGTATTGCTTAAGCATTTCAAATTCAACGCCTACGAAAGTATTGCAATGTTACGGATTGGAGGTATTCAGGCGTTAACTCAATGCCCGCTTCAAATTTTAAAACTTTTTGCTGTGAACGAAATGTGGTAAAAATATTCTTGCGTGTGCGTGTGAACTTGCCAGTTTTATTTGAATAAGAAATTTAATTGTGATTTATATAAAAATTCGAGAAGGCGATTTGTGTTAACTTCATTTCCGTATCCGCTTGCCAATTTTATGATGTTACAAAATCATATCAGCTTTTATGTTAGCGTTCGTTTTAACTTTTTCTACTACCTTGACGAAAGGATAGTCAGTAACGCGGAGAGATATATGAAAAACAACTCTGCGTAAAACTTTACTTAATAGAAGTGTCTACGAACATATGAACCAAAAGCAATACATAAAATTGATTTTTGTTAAACGCTAAGAACACAAAAGTCTATTTCATTTAGGATGTTACCTTATTTCGTCGAATATTAACGACTAGTTTCTTATAATTATACAGAACTATTTTGTATATACAAATTATTCAAATATGAAAAATTTCATTTCCGGTAAATCATGACAATGCATTGTCGGACGAAAAATCATTTAAACCTTAGCGATTAAGGTAATTTTGTCATAATTAATACGCACTTGAAACTTTAATTTTCTCCTTTACGCGTGGATCCTTAAAATCCAATGAACCAAGGTTTGAGATCTAAAAGAAGAAATAATGAAAAAGACACATCTTATCACTCCACCAACGAAATTTATAAATAAAATCCAAACTTAAACATTCAGAAAAATACAAAAAGGCCTAAAGACAAAATGAATTTTTTTAATCTCCCGCGACAAACAAGTATCAATGCAAAATAAAATTGTCCAGTGTAGAAGTTAATTTAATATTACTTGATATTTTTTTTAAAAATGATGAGCAACATTTAGAACGCTACAACCTTTAAAGCTGTTAAAAGAATCAAAACTGATTACAAAATATTTGAATGCAAACAAGAACTTTCCAACTAGCTTATTACGGATCATTGCTACTTGATATGTGTTCACAATATTAAATAAGTCTGGAATAGTACTGAATTATTGCTTTTCAACAAACGAAAAAATACTCATCAGGAAACTATTTTTTTTTGTTTTTTTTTTGTGAGGGCTGGATTGATTATTGATTTTTTTGTATGAGTAAGGAAAGAAATCCTGTGCCTTATGTTGATCAACACAGGCGAAAATTGAAATACCTGTCCAGGAAATTTTGAACGCATAACTTTAACAGTTTTTTTTTAAATTTGCAAAATCTCACTTGCTATGAGTAAGCAAATAAATTCAATTGAACAATCAAATCTGGTCTGCTTTTAGTTTCAGGCATTGATCATTCCACTATTTGAAAATGGAAACATATTAAAACAATTAAACATAAATGCCCATTTAGATACATCACTTATCAAAGGAACACATTACATTATATTGGAAATATAAAAATTATTTGCATCGTTAACAACTTGTCACATAGGGAGAATTTATTTACTATACCCTAATATCAAATAAGCATTATATATTCGCTATAGCAAAAGAGGATATAGAAAAATATAAATACTATACAACTAAATATTCGATAAGAGAGGTTATCCTCAAGAATAGTTTTGGATAAGCTTAAGAAATTAATTTTAATTTTTGGTGCAGGCAGTATGTAGATTGATAGAAAACTGTAAATGTAAATTAAAAGAACAAAAAGAAAAAAAAACCCAATCCAATAGAAGATAAACGACGCCCAGTGCTCGAATTGACAGTATTGTGTAAGAATTTAATAGAAGTTAGTTTATGTGATAATTGATGAAATTATTCCATTTTTGTTAATAAACAACATGAATTGCTAAAATTTAACCACGACTTTCCTTTTCAGCGGTTCTTCTTTTTCAGTGGGAAGAGAGAGTGCAGGGTAGGTATGCCGTCGCTAGGGTAGGGTTTCGACAAATCCGCTGAGGTCGGTTTCGAGTCGCGCGCGGTACGCGGTACCTTTGTTGTTTTGTTATTTTATTAGAGTAGTTTTCGTCGGGTTAATTTCGAGTAGCATATTTTTCGGTACCGCGTCGGAACTTCGGAAACGTGGAATGAAAATTAGATTTTGTATTCTCAACTGGATGAATGAAGAAATACGGAGTAACGTAAAGTAGGTTTCTTCTCCGTATGGTTTGGTTTTGATAACGCGTTTTAAATACGGGCGTGTTCAGGTGGCTGAAAATAATATGTAATAGAGCGTAACCCATTCGGAGACCCGCGACCGAAATCCTCTCCGAACTAGCTGGCCGACAAGCAGCCACCGCGTGAATGGGTTACGGTGCACGGATTGGTTGACCTGTGGTACCATCCGTTGGCACTACTCAGACTTAACGTCTAGGACCGATGAGAGGTCGGTTCCGCGTTTGAACTAAAAATGTTAAAAATCGTTACACCTTATAGTCGAACTAACTTAACTGATGATAAACATATTTTCAATTATAGACTATCTCGAGCATGAGGGAATGTTGAAAATGCCTTTGGAATTTTGGTTAAGCGATTCAAAATATTCCAAAAAGCAATTACATCCCAGCCTGAAAAGGCTCGTAAAATAGTAATGTTTTGTTGTCATTTATACAACTATTTGTCAAAAAAAACAGCAATTACTACATACAACAGAACCAATGGCATTACTGAAGAAAAATCTTGGCGAAAGGAAGTACAAGCGACCCTGCAACTTCATAGAACTCTTAGAGGTAACTCAAGTGTTCAAGCAAAACAAACAAGGGATGATTTCACAGACTATTTCAACTCAACCGCTGGCTCAGTGCCATGGCAAAATAATATTCTACGTTGACAATGCTATTAACAGGAATCAGTTCGAAAATCAATTCAAAATAAAAATATCTTAAAGCAGCTTTAGTAGTCCATAATTCATTCTTAATTGATAAAGTATAATATAATTAAGAACATAGAACATACTTTTAAAGATACCCTAATGAATTAAGTTGAATTGGTCTTTAAAAAAATGTGAATAAAAAATATGTATACTAATTGGTGTAGTTGCTATTACTTCATACATAAAAATCATTAGAGGAAGTCGAAAATCTTATCTTACCACAATAACGATAGCAGCTTCAAGGTGCGCAGGGGGGAGGGAAAAGTGTGAATTTTTCACTTACGCCCTTTGCGATTGAACAAACTTGATCCGAAAATTCTGAAAAAAGTCATGCGAATTCAAATCAAGCTAATTGAGAAAGATAAACAATAAAGTTCGATTTCTTATTTATTTATTTAAAGTAGTATTACTGTTATATAATGTACTCGTATAGATGAATTCAAAATTTAAAAGGAGGAGAACGTAGATAAATATTCTGCTGCGGTAGGCATATCTTTTTGAATTTGAGAATTGATGTCTGCTGAATGTTGGGAACTGAACTCAACCATGGAAGCTCCAGCTTGAGGGACTTGGTGAATAAAAATTTGAGGAAAATTATATTCCTCCCTTAGTGCAGAGGGGCTCATGGCAGGTGATGGAGTGGTTGAAGGAGTTGAAAACGGAGAATGTGATGTCATATATATGAGTTACATGCACGAGTTGTCCGAAGATATAATCTGAGCACCATGTCTACTTAAATTCCCCATTTCCGCTTCAAACAGGGTGTCTTTCATTATTTTTTTGGCAAACTTCCTTTGATCTGCAGGCAATTGACTCAATTTAAAAGCCCAACCTTTCGCCATGATGTCGCATTCATTTTCGGGCTTCTTAATGTATGCTGAGGCTAAAAATTAAATTAAAAATTAAATTTTTAAGTACTTAGGTCCTCTAACTAACTGAAGTTCAGTAGAGTGTTTAGCTTTGAAGCCATATTGTTCTTCTGGTATAATATCTTTGTCAGATATAACCTCGATGCAGAATGACTCTTTCCGCAATTTTCAACATCGATGAGAGGAGACTGATGGGTATCCAGTTCTGCGGAAATTGTGGGTCCTTTTGTGGTTTCGAAAAAACAATAATAACCGCTGATTTTCACTTTTTGGGATAATTTCGCCAACGGAATATTGCATTAATAATGTCCGTAAGTATTTGTAAAATATTGTCCGGTAGCCATGTGATCATTGTGTTAGTAACGGTGTCATGTCTAGGTGCTTTACGAGAGCAGTTCAATAAGTACCCGTGTTAGGGATGAAGACACCATTTTTTCAATTTTTTTTTTATTTTTCAACATAGTCTGCTTTTAGAAAGATATACTTCTCCCAACTTTGCTGCCATTTGTTTAAATCCTTCAAAAAATAGAATTTGTCGAACTCTCCAAACTACGCCTCTGTCATGGCGATGACTTCCTCGTTTGAACTAATTTTTTTTTTGCTGCGAGCTATTTCTTCGTGTTAGGGAACAAGAAAAAGTCGGAGGGAGCCAGATCGGCTGAATACGGGGGGTGCGGCAGCAATTCGTAACGCAACTCATGCAGTTTGTCGGCGACAACTACGGAGGAATGTGCTGGTGCGTTATGGTGAAACAGCACCTTCTTTTTCGCCAAATGCGGCTTGTCTCCTTCAATTTTTTGTCGAAGCGGTCCAATAACTCACTGTAGCATTGTCCAGTGGTCGTTCTTCCTTATTCTAAAAAAACCCATGAGGATGACGCCGTTCGCATCCCAAAAAATCGTCGCCATGATCTTTCTGGCCGATGGGACCGTCTTCGCCTTCTTTGGAGCAATTTCACCGGGAAAAATCCATTGTTTTGATTGTTGCTTAGTTTCTCGTGTGTATTGATGAATCCAGGTTTCATCAACGGTGACAACTCGACACAACAACTCCTTCGGATCTCGCCTAAATTGCTCCAAACACTGCTTCGAAGTTAAAAGCCGCATTCGCCTGTTGTCCACCGTGAGCAATCGCAACACCCATCGGGCCGACAATATTTTCATCGCCAACTTATCATGTAAAATATTGATTGCTGTTCCGGTCAACACACTTACGGCCTCTGCTACTTCGCGCACTTTCATTCGTCGATCAGCGAGAATCATATCGTAGACTTTTTGAATGATTGCTTTGGTAACCACGTCCGTCGAGCGTCCTGGTCGCTCCTCATAAAAAAACAGATGTGCGCCCACGTTTAAATTCGTTGAACCAACATCGTACTATGGTCATAGATGGCGAAGTGTGCCCATAAAAGCATCCAACTTTGCTTTTATCTCCTCACATTTTTTTATCGTAGGTTATTTGAGCATCTATATGATGCTCTTGATTTCGTTTAAGTCCGTTGATTCAATCCTGTCTTCATGCTGAATGTTATCTCTCCGGAGTCTGTTGACAGAAGATTCAATTCTATCTATCTATTTCAAACTCCTCGTCCAAAGAGTTTTCATGAAATTGCATTTTCAGAGAATCGGTAGAATTGCATCCCATTCGGACCATGAATATATAATTTTTGCTGTTTATTCGGAAGTATTTAGATATTCTGCAGAATCCACCACACTCAGGCTCGAGACTCTGCAAAAAGCTCTCCCATTGCTTGTTTTGGAATACCGTTATGCTATCGCGAATTTCATTAGTCACTCGAGAAGCGTTTGTGCGTAGCGTAGGATCACCTGTATATCTAGCACTCCTTTGAACTTGATCCCTTCTCCTTATCACTTGTTTGATTTTTTGAGGGAGTTCATAGGAATTCGTTTCCCCTCTCGGAGTTATGACCATATGTTCCTCTTTTGCCTATAAGATTTTTTGAGTTAAGTTCTCAATGATGTTGTACACGCTTCAGGCGATTAAAAAAGTTCTCAATGATGTTATACACGTTTCAGGCGATTAAAAATTAGTTTTATTGGCCAATGCGACTTTAAACGCTTTCCAGCTTGTAGTTTTTCCTCCTGCATCAATGAAGATATTTCTTTGGGGAAGAAGATTGGTTTGTGGTCGGAAGACAGTTCGTTGAAGACATTTAACCGAACATTTTGTGTGAAATCTCATAATATTTCAATGACCAGTGCAAAGCCATTTCTTAACCCATAGTGTGTTGGTTCATTGGGGATATGCATGCTGAAGTAGTCTGCTGTCATGAATGTATTGAGCCTGGTCTCAACTTCATTGATTCTCACAGCTACCCATGGGCGGTGGGTGGCATTTAGATCTCCTGCGATGAAGATAGGGCCTTCAAAAGCAGCAAGTGCTCTGAGATCATTTAAGAATTTTATAATTCCTGATCTTTAGAAAATCAGCTCGCACCTGATTGCTGTGGTCTCTAGTCTTTGAAGAGTTGGTGTAGTAATGAGATAGGGACTCAAGTCTCGTCTCACGAGAATGGCCGTTCCGCCTCCTCTACCCGCCATTCTATCATTTCTGTTCATAATGCATTTATGGATACGAAATTGTCTTTCAGGCTTCACAAAGGTCTCTTGGATCATTATGATGTTAAACTCATGATCAAATATAAATTCTTTTAGTTCACCAAATTCTGAAACATGGAATTCGCATTCCACGTCAGAATTGAAACGTGGTTCGTTAAACTCATTAGTGTTTAGTGTTGACGACATTAAGATGCAGCGAGCATGTCTTAAATCATGTTTGCCATCATCTCTTGCATCATGTTTTGAAATTGGGTTTGTATTTTGGCAACCATTTGGCCCATGTTATGAGGTTGATGTTGTATGCGTGGAGGTGCCTGTGTCAGATTTGGTTCTTCTTGTGTTGGTTATGTGGGATGGGCCGCAGCAACCTGCGCGTACGATCTTCTCAAGTACTTTTAATTTCCGGGACAACTCGGTAGCTTGCTGGATGTTCTCCGCCAAAGTTGACATATTTTGGCTTGTCCTCAATTTTTTTTTTGGACAGTCTGAGAAATGTGCATGGCAGTTTCTAGAAGAATGTCCAAATTGTGGCACATACTCTGCCCCGTACGAGGGCGCTCCACGATGCACATAAGGTGGTAAACAGATTTAATGTTCTAAATGCTTGTCTCAGATTTATGGAGGAGAACCTTGACTACCCTAGAAAGACCTTCCCTCATTTTGATTTAGTAAATTACAATTGGGTTGAAGCGCTGAGACTAAGTCTTCTTTAATCTGTTCAACTGGAAAACCATACAGGCCCCTGATGACAACATTCAACTGTTTGTATTGTAATTCATTCCCAGCTAATGCTTTTGTCAGTCGTCTGTGATCTGTAAGTGTTGTTGGTATAATTTGTATGCCAAAATATACCCTTTTTGCGGATGAGTAGGAGATGTTTTGTGTTTTCATAATACCAAATATTTGGGACCCTTTTTGAGGGCTCTCAAAAAAATGATTGGTACTGTTTTGGGTTCTTGTGTTTTTGGCGCAAATTGTGTATTTGTAGTGTTCGGAAGTGTTGATTTTGGTTTTGGTGTAAGGGCCATGTCTGTAAATGTCGTAGCTGGTTTTTGTGGTGGAAGGGCAGGGACAATCTCATCATCGTTATCGCTACTGCTGCAGTCAACTTTCATCTTACTTTCCGAATTTTCAGAAGAGGAACAAGACTTTTAAGGTGAGGACGTCCTCACCTTTCATTTTCTTCATTCAAGGTTATCTTTCTGAGATTTACCGTTGGTTTTAGCCTTATTTTTCAACAATTTAGTTAGTTCTGCATTTTTTGCAGCTAGCAGTTTATGTTTCTTTCGTCGGACCGCCAGCTTGGCATTAGATTTTGCAAGTGTTTGTAATAGCGTTACAAACACTTGGTCTAATTTGAACGTTATGTTGTCGAGCTGGCCAATCACCGAAGCAATTTGCTCATCCTTGTCTGTCACGTCACGTCCGGCAACCACGCTACCGTCCGTCGACATCCTATCCACCAAAAGGAACTATCTATACACTATTATTCGGTATCCGATAAATAAGTTTTAATTCAATATAACTTGAAAATTTAGAAAAATAACTGACAAAAGACTAACTTTATTTCAATAATGATAATGACACTAGAGTTGAAACCATTAATAACTAGATGTCACTAGCATGCAAAAATAATGATAAACTATTAGTTGCTTCGTTATTATCAACATACTACCTTAACAAAATAACTTACATATTTCAAAAAATTACAAATTACATGGTATGTAACTACATAATATAAAAACTTTATAAGGCAGCGACACCAAATTGCTCCACAAATTTATGTTTCTGGCAACTAACGACGGGCATATCATTTGTATTCATGTAATCTATTTTCACTTTATGATTTGCTTATCATTCTATAAAAATATAGGCAATTTGCTTCCACATTCAAGTTCAAATATTAAATTTTTAAATAAGTGGCATCCTTACTTTCTTCACACATCGCCATATACTCTGCGTCTGTACTAGATAAGGCTATTGTTACTTGTTTTTTACATTCATATGAAATTACACTGCCATACATTTTAAACATACGAGTATAACTGCGTAAGATTACCGATGAAAACTATCTGATGCCCAGTCAGCATCTGCAAATGCTATTAAATCTCGATTGTCTTTAACATATTTCAAACCAAAATGTTTTGTCCCCTTCAGACACTTCAAATATGTCTTACATGTCCCCAGTGGGTTTCATTAAAAGTATTATTAAATTGACTCAGGTAACAAACTGCATAAGATACAAGTATATTTGGGCGAGTTAATATTGAAAAATAAAGCAAATTTACAATTAACTGCTGGTAAGGATACTGAAATGAACAGTTATCTTCCTAAGTTTTAAATTTACCTCTATATGTTAGGTGTGCTGACAGAGTTACAATCCTTCATATTGACTTTCTTTAACAAGTAATCTACTAATTGTTCTTGGTCTATAAAGATTTCACTGTTTCCTTTTCTTATTTTCATACCTAAGCATTGTTTGATCTCCCCCAATTCTTTCAATTTAAATTTTGACTTTAACTGGATTTTAAGGCTTTCAGTTTTCTCTTTACAATCAGAAAATATAAATAAATCGTCTAAAAATCAAGCCATCATTATTATAACTATCATTTTTTCAAAAAAACAGGCAAGGTTCATTTACTGATTTTTTGTAGCCTAAGCCTTTTAAGCAATCGTCCACCCGCTCATACCATGCACTAGCGGATTGTTTTAGGCCATAAATGGCTTTTTTCAACTTCAAGACATTATTTTTGCTGTCACGGCGTATAAAACTTTTAGGTAAAGTCATATATACAGTTTTATCTACATAGATACCCATTGAAAAAGCTGCGGAGACATCAAGGTGAGTTATATTCAGGTTATAAATAACATTCAATGCGAACAAAAGTCTTAAGGTTGAATAACGAAGTACCGGTAAAAAAGTTTATTTATATTCTAGTCTAGCCTAGTCCAGCTTTCTATGTAAAACCTGTCTAGTTTTTTCTTATAAACCCACTTGTACTTTACCACTGTAGTTTGATCTGGTTCGTCACACACTTCCCAAGCATAATTTTGCTGAAAAGATTTTAACTGTTTTTTCATTGCTTTCTCCCGTTCTTGTGATTCTGATCCATTGAGAGCCTCTTCCTGTATTATCTGGTCTTCATAAAAGTTCAGATCTGCTTCAATACATACATTTCCAAAACCATATCTGTCAGACTTCTTTCTGTTTCTTTCTTCCCCCTTCAGTTCAATATTATGAGTATTCTTCAGGTCTCCTTCAGGTATACTGGCATAAGATACATATGAAGCACTATTGTATTGTTACATGTACAAATAATTACATGTACAAATAATTCTGCGAGCTACTGTCGCAATTGTTTTCATCATCATTAAGAACGTCAACGAATGAATTTACTCGAACCCATCAAGCATGATCAACATCTGCAAGTGACGTCACTCCATTCATGAACTTGCTCGAACCTACCAGGTACCTCTCGGTAGAACATTCGCCCATGTACGAGAAATGGGTGAATAGGTAGAGACCCTATATAAAGGCGAGCTGAATGAATGGGGCGAATCATTCATTCAACCGCGATAAGAACTGCGAGAGTATGTGGGAAGTGATTTTCGTAATAGTGAAGTGATTTAGAAGACAATTGCGATAATAAATTTATGGACAAGTGTTAGATTTTATTTTAAGAGTGACAATTAAAATTAGTGAAAGTGTTAACTGATTATTGTGCATTTTATTCGATCAAATAAACACTTTTAACTTAAATTAAAAGACATTGCGTTTTCACTTTCCCGGAACATTAAAATTATTGGCCGTGAACCAAAAACACGCGACAGTATCCTCTTCTACATGGGTATTGTCATCTTGGACTCACGATACTTGTAGGTTTTTCTAAATCATAGTTAATGGATTCTCCGTGTTGCTCTTGAGAGATAGCTGATAATTCTTTATGATCGTTGGTTATTGCTTGCATCATTTCTGAATTATCATATGGCTCCATGATGGTAACATCTCTGCTTGTTATAACTTTGTTTGTTACAGGGTTATTTAGACGGTACACCTTCACATTATCAGCATATCCAACTAGATGTTTCACCGCCTTTTGTCTCTCTTAAAGCGTTGTTCCTTGGGAATATGGGTAATTAGTTCAATCCTGAAGCTATAGATCTGTTTTTCAAATACACAACTGTATGAACTGCTCCCGCCTAGAATTTCTTATCTAACTTGGCATCACCGTGGAGGAACCATCTTGCGCTTTCTACAACGCTACGGTTGAACCTCTCATACATTCCGTTTTATTCTGGACTATATGGTTTTGTTCTCTGGTGAATAATGCCAGCTTACTTCAAGTAATTTTTCATTTCGTTTGAGCAAAATTCTGTGCCATTATCTGTCTCTAGAATCTTAATTCTGGTAGTCATCTGTTTTTCAACCATAGCCCTGAATTCTTTAAAGCAAGCGAAAACTTCATTTTTCTTCTTCATAAAATAGACAAATGACATTCTGCTGTAATCACCCACAAATAGCAAGAACTATCTTGATGAACCAATTGATTTGGTTTCCACACTCATCGGCATGTGCAGCTTCGAGAATCATCTTACTTCTACGACTGCGTTAACTCGTCTGCTTGCCTTCACATCATATTGTACAGTTGTGCTTACTGCTTTCGGCTATGTTGTTGTATGTTAAACCTTTTACAGCGCCACTCTTCATGATATCCAAAGTTCTGCTGTTAATTTGATCAAGTCTTCTAAACCAAATTCTTTCTGACGTTGTTATAGCCGAAGCTGCTTACAAAATTGCTGATCTTGTGTTGAGTCTGTACACCCCGTTCAGCAACTCTGGTATACCAATCAATTCTTCTTGCTGATTCCTAATGCAACAATGTTTTTAATAAAAACTTACTTAGTCACCACTGACTGATAACAAGTTAGTAGCGAAATATGGAACATATAACACATCTTTAACAACAATGTTATAACTTGAGGTGTCAACAATAGTCCCAATCTCTGTATCTCCCGTTCACAACACTGGAATAATTGTTTTATTTGCAACTGTAATCTCGGTTGTTAGCTGATGTGACGTGTTTTTCATGTTTTCTTGGCTGACCGTCATGTGGGTACTGGCTCCTGAATCGATATACCACTCATGTTTACCGAAACTGCCATTAAGATAAACTGCGCTAAACGCGTTAACTGGTTTTTCCTTTAGTTGCGGACATTGATTTTTGTAATGTCCAACTTGCTTACACTTATAGCATTTTATAACTATGTCAGAACGACTTGATGTTCCTCCTATTTTTGCAGCTTTATTAAATTTCTTTCGGCGCTGGTTATTAGATGTCAAAAAAGCGGTCTCTGCTGCCAACATTTTCACTCGTGTTCATTAGTTTTGTTTTTATGCGATCAGTGGAAATAGCTACACCTGAATGCTCGATCGCCATTATCATTGGGAAAAACTATTCAGGGGACCCGCAAACGATAATGATCCGACCCATTCCTCGTTGGTATCAAAGCCTGTTTCTTTCAGTTTATGCGCCGTATCTATAATCTGAGTTATATAAGCCGTCATTGCCTCACTGCTTTCCAGGCGGATAGAAATCAAACTTCGCGACAAACTTATTCTGCGTGTGAAAACGGAACCATCGAAAAGCGATTTCAGCTTCTGAACTGTAACCTCGCACTTAATATGCACATACAAACTAATTTCGCCTTCGCCTTTTGATCTTCACGTTAATTGCTTACTTTTCCTATTTAAATACAGGTCTGGGCCCAAAACCTATTTAAACATACGGTTGCTGATAATAGACTAATTTTATTTCAATAATGATCATGACACAAGAGTTAAATCCATTAATAACTAGATGTCATTTGTATGCAAAAATTATGATAAAACTATCAGTTATTTCGTTATTATCAACAAAAAGAATACTAAGTACTCATCCAGAGCCCCTTACACTCTTCTCTTTTTTTCTTCTATCTCTTTCAGATATCTGTCATCCACCTAAACAGCTGGTTGAGATATTTATATACATGGTACGTACGGTATTTGAAGACAACTTGAGAGTAAAACTAATTAGCTTGTATTTTTAACAAAATTTAATGAAATTTCACGATTTTTTTATACAACGTTGAACTAATGTATGGCTATATATGTAGTTATTCAATGAAATCGCCATTAGCAGTAATAACTTCTTCGATCCGGGTCCGGAAACGATTACATGCCCGAATCAAATGCTCCTTGTTCATATTGACTATAACGGCATTAATAGCAGTCTTCAGCGTAGAAGTGGTATTATGAGGACGCTTATTGGTCTCACGCTCAACTACGCCCCATACGTTATAATCCAAAGGATTAAGGGCTGGGGAGCTATGTGGCCATAGATTCAGTGTTATGTAGGCATGAACATTTTCGGCCATCCAATCTTGTGTCGCCATCGCTTTATGTGAAGGAGCAGAGTCTTGTTGAAAAACGTATGGTCTGCCTCCGCTTGCACTTGTTCTAAAAATTCTGCAGATCGGACAGTGTCAGAACGTTGTTCGTGCTTTTTGCGTTTTGCAACCGATTCTGTATCGCCTCCTGATGCTTCCAATTCACGGCGAATCTTATGCACGAATGAACGGGCGTAATTCAGAAAATTAGAGATCTCTAAATCTGTATGGTTCGCACATATAGCGACGATGACTGCATGTCTCTTCATATCTTGAGTGATGTTGTAGTCCGCCATTTCTTATCTGAAAAGGAAAATATAAAAAAAATAATTCGCGCAGTTATAGTCACATTTATGCATGTCTTCAAATACCGTACGCACCCTGTAGAGGTGATCGGTGGTTATTACAGGGCAGTGTCCACGACGGCAGACAGGCATGGAGAGACTGAAGGACAGTTGGTTCGAGTACTTAATGGCGGTCAACCATCTGGGGCGTATAGTGAACTGATGCATAACAGTCTAAAAGTAAGTTCTGGGCTACCAGTCCCTGTAGTTAATAGCAATAGCTATGGGAGGACAAACAAAAATAACGTTTCTTGGGGATGTCATGCTTCAACGCCGTGTCTTTTGCATGGTACCCTCTCTTTCCTGGACATGTCAGAAATGAGATAACATGTGGGACTTAACACCTGTAAAACCCGGCATTTTACAAATTTCTTATCCAATTTGGCAGTGCTGGACCGCGTCGCTTTGTCTAAAGTTTCGTCGAAATATCTCATCGCCTGCCTTGAAATCCAAAGGGTGAGATTCCAGGTTGTAGCGCTCCTCCCCTGCAGGTCTGCTACTTCAATCTTAGCTTGGAGTTGGTTTCTTAATACTCGGAGTTTATCATGTGGGTCCCAGTAGCCCAGTAGTGGCTGCTGGGTCTTCCAAACAATTTAATTGCCGCAAGAACCGGTACGATTTACCGAGACAAATCATATACTGGGCGAACACGGCAAAGTAAGGCGAGATCCCCGTAGCGGTGTGGTATGGAGAGCGCAGAGCACAGGTGATGGCGGACATTTTACGGTCCCAACCCTTCTGACTCGGATTGATATAGGCACGTATAGCGACAAGGAGTGTACCGTTTAGCCGCTCGGAAGCATTGGCTTGAGGAGAGTAGACTGCAGTCCGCTGGTGAGCAATGCCATACTTATCCACGGAATCTAAGAGATGTGAACTAAACTCCGTTGGCGGAGACGACATGCTCCGATACTCCAAATACAAGGGAGACGCGTTTCCCCAAGAAGCTTAGGATGCATATTACGAATCGGCTCATTGATTGGGAACTTCGACAGTTGGTCCAGACGTCAAACGAAGATAAGGACCGATAGAATCGATATAAAAGCGCTGGAACACACGATCGAGTAGCCCGAATTTACCCATCGGATGCCGAAGGGCAGCGCCTACATATGCTTTTATTTGTTGTTCCATTTTTGGCCAAAGGAAATAAGTTTTCAGCCGCCGTAGCGTACTACCGTATTCGCCGTCTGCACTCAGTGAGCGTTCATGAGCCCGTCTGATAAGATCGATAGTCAATTCTTCGGTACCCATAGCTTCCACTGATCCCCTCCTTGTATGGGGTCTTTGGATCCGCTTGTATACAAATCCCTCCTTTATCTGCAGGTCTGGCAGCAGTGGTAGCTAGCTGTGGAAAGTGTGCACCAGCTGGGTGTAGGTTGCTGAATTGAAGGCGGGATGGTCCAGGTCGATCAATAGAGAACTGTCGTCCCCCTGGGCTAACTCGGCTCCTTCCGGGGCGAACACCCTCGATAAGGTATCCGGTACCACATGTTGGCTTCCTTTCCGTGTCGAATCGTAAAGTTAAACACCTGCAATTTCAAGGCCCATCTCGCCAAGCGGCCATGGAGGTCAGTTTGGCTCATCAGCCATTTCAGGGACGCAAGCTCCGTTACGATTTCAAAGGGATGTCTGATATATGCGCGAAAACGCTTCACCGCCAACACCGCCGCCAAACATTCTTGCTCGGAGATAGTGAAGTTGCGAGATAGTGAAGTTGCGTTGTGGGACATAAAGGCTATGGGCATTTCCTCGCCATCTACCGTAATCTGGACTAAGACTGCTCCCACTTCATGTTGAGCACAATGTTTGAAGTACGAATTAAAGAGTGTGTACGCGACCCCAAACATAAAAACAAACGAATTATAGAGGGGATCAAAGTGCATACACTTTTTATGAAACATGGAGAGTTTTTTAAGCGGACAAAACAATTTTCGAAACAAAGCAAATTTTATTGGCATATTTTCTTATTTCATTACAACAACATTGTTTGGACAATACACTCTGTCCATTTAGCTGAAGACCACCTGCGTCTTCGGATTTTTTAGTCATAATTTTCACAGTTTTAATGTAGCTGTGAAAATGTTATTTAGTCTTCATTATGTACATTATTTCAAAGTAATTAACTTGTTAATAAAAAGAAAATTTTTTTTTTAGGAACTTATTTCTTAATTTTTTCTGTCCATTTAATTCAGCGCAATGCTTCCACTGGAAGTATAAACTCCTTTCAACTCCACTCCGCTGGAATGTCCATCCCACTCCAGGCGCTGTAACTCCGTTGTAAAATGACTCGTTTGGAGCGCAATCCTACTTATCGCTTAAAAATTGACTCCTCGGTATTGCTACTCTGATCGCCTACTGCTTCCTCCCAAGAATCTCGTTGATTGACAAAAAGAAACCGCTCTGCTGACTGACGGTCCTTAAATAAACTGAAGTAAACTATAGTTTGTCCTCCTACGATAATGTCATCGAAGTAGACAAACACCCCAGAAAAATCACCAAAATATTTAATGTTGTTTTTGAAATTTCTCGGGAGCCTTACTAACTCCAAATCAAAGTACAGTGAACTCATATATGCCAAACGGCGTACTAAGAGTCAAACTCATAGAATCCTCTGTAAGAGGAATTTGCGAGAACCCTTCATTGGGATCTAGAACTGTGAAGAGACGCATTGTCCCCATCGCGGTTCTGAAATCATCTAGCGTTGGCATTAAATGATGCTCAAATCGCATGATTTTGTTCAAGTCGTTATTATCAGTGAGTGATTTGTCTTTCTTTTCACAATTACAATACTGTGTGCCCAATCCTAAGGACCTTCCGTTTTCCGTATAATGCCCCTTTTTTCATATTGTCGAAAGTATTTTTAAGTCTTTCACGCAAAGAAAATGGCACTCTTCTCGGTGGTCGATGCACCGGAACAGCATTAGGTTTAAGTTTCAGCTCTCAATCCTCCGAATATTTTCCTGTCCTTGTAAACAAATTTAAATTTGCATCTATAAATTCATCCTCATTATTAGATAATAGCATTTCATTTACTGGGAGAATTTGTTCCCTTTTTATTAACTTTAGCTTCAAGCACGTTTCTAACCCCAAAAATGGACAGCCTTTTTCTGCAACCACAATAAATTTTACATTGCCCCGCAGGTTGCTTTTTACTACGCGGACCGAAATATTAATTTTTTCTAGCACTATTATATGCTGGACTCCATAGGCTTCTAATCTAGCGGTCACCGGCAATAGCTTTGATTTAATGGAACATTTGTTAATAAAGTTATCAGTATGACTTTCACTGCAGCACCACTATCCAATTTAAATTTCAAAATTTTGTTTCCAATCTCTAACCTTCCAAACCAAAATTTCGATAGGTCTTGGCTATGTAAAATGTAGGAATATTTGAATTTATTTCACTAACAGCAGTATTTGAATTTAATTCACTAACAGCATTGTTTCTTGTTAAACATGCACTAGCAAAATGATTTTTCTTCTCCTATTCAAAATAGGTTATACGATAAGCTGGACATTTGTTGTGTTGATTGTTCCGTTATACTTTTTGCACGATGCCTTCTGCTGCTTATTGTGTTCATCTTGTTGCTTTTGCTTATCTTGTTGCTTTTGCTTATCTTGTTGCTTTTGCTTATCTTGTTGCTTTTGTTTCGCTTATAGACTCGACTGCTTAGTTGTTTTTGAGGATTTGTTCTTCGATTCCCGAGGTTTTTTGACTTCATGGATGGGGGCATTTGCTTTGCCCGTGAATCCGTAACTTCGCTCACTCTGCAATAATCTTTCGCTTTTTGCAGTGTGAGGTCATTGATTTTGATGAGTTTAGTTTTGATATTCGAATCTGAAATGCCACGCACAATTCGATCACACAACATTTTATCCTTTTCAGAACCAACAATTTTGTAATGTCCGCCATGAAATGATCAAAGGGTTCGCCATCAGCTTGATACCTCGAATAAAATTTAAAATTTTCATACACTTCATTTGTTCGCGGATTGCAATATTCAAAGGCCTTCATTGCAGAATCAATTTTATTTCGTTCGGCTTCTGCTATATTAAATATGTTGAACAATTCAATCGCTTCTTTGCCTGCGCAACTTAGGAAACGTGCCGTTTGTACGGTTTCTTCTTCTTTAACGGTTTTAGTTGCGATCGCATATGTATCGTATAAAGCCTGAATTTCTTAAAATTATCCTTAACATTGTCTTCTAATTGAAGTTGGGCCGGCTTTTTGAAATCCATTTTGAGTCTCTCACACTTTACCAAATTTCACTAATGAAATAACACTGTACTAGTTGGGCCGCCTTTTTGAAATCCATTTTGAGTCTCTTACACTTTACCAAATTCCACTAATGAAAATAACACTGTACTATACTCCTATTTTATCAATTATCCGCCAGCGCCATATCGTATACTGTATGCTTTATTGCTAAAGACTGGCTGGCTGGCTTTTCGCAATATTGTTGATTCCAGTAAATCGGACGCAATGTCGAATCAAACCTCGCGGGCGATAAACGGGCGGACGGCCCGACATACTCGTACATAATAATTCATTTAAGAAATGGAAGCAATACCTTAGCCTTGGAGTGTATATTCGTACATTTTTCTTTTAGGTGTAGTTGGTTTCGTTTTTCGTTGTTAGTCCTTCTTCCACTGTGTCGTTGAGGTCCTTTGTTTTAATATTTGGCTCTTATTCTTTTTTTTTAAATTTAGTTTTGTTCTCTCTGATTTACAAATGCAAGAAACATAGTTTTTCACTAACTGTTGAACAACCCTACGGAAGACCTGTACCGGCTGAAAAAAGAGAAACCAAGTTGTAGAATAACAACAACACCGCCTGAACTTCTGGTTGTCGCTTCAACTAGCAGAAAACAACTTTGACCACTCGAGCCAAGCGCACATTTTATGGAGCTAAATAAAGAAGATAACATTTTTTCTTCAATCCACTAAAAACGTAAAATTGATATATTTCAAGAAAAGTTTCCCTTCCCATTACTTAACATTTATCGCTAAAATTGAATAATACAATTAGGCAGAACAAAAAGATACTTAGCTAAAATTCGTTATCTTCTCGATGTTGGGGGCCCGCTTTTCTTTGCGCATCGCTTCCAGTATAAACTCCCTTCACCTCCACTCCGCTGGAATGTCCACCCTGCTCCAGTCTCCATGCACTGTAACTCCGTTATGAAATAACTCGTTTGAAGTGCACTCCTACTTATCGCTTAAAAATTGACTCCTCGGTATTGCTATACTGATCGCCTGCTGCTTCGTCTCAGGAATCTCGGTGATTGAAAACCGAGACCGCTCCGCTGATCGATCGTCCTTAAATAAACTGTCCTTAACGAAACACCGTTTCAATTTCGAGGTCTAACTGGACGGCAGTTAATGCACTTTTTTGCAAAAGTAGTTGGTGGAGGAAAGTATTTTTTGGAAATCACGGGCTCAAACCTTTCAAGTGGACACTTCTACATTATCATTGTGGAGAGTCTCCGTGATCCATGGAAAGTACGACGCCCAAATAACACTTGGTCGTTTGCTTACTCTGCGGAGTGCTTCCATTTCACGGTTCGGGTTAAAATTTGCGAAAAACAAAGCCCAGTGAGTGCATTTTAGTGATGTTAATTACATAGTAGTTCAACTGCGTCGTAATGCGGCGATGGCGGAAAGCAGTTGTGGCTGGGAAAAGTTGGAGTTTTTCTCTTACTCAGACGGTGGCTCTTCCCCTGTACTTTCACGGCGATGTTTATTACTGTCCCGCTTCTCCTAATTATGGTGGCATAAATCACCGCAGCTTCTGAGCTAACTGACTGCATACTTCAACTGTTGAGGTGTAATGGAGCTGCGGTATGTCATCATTTTCGGACTATGTTAGGTGCCATTGGCAGTACCATATCCGGAATCGGCTTCGGATTAAGATTTGTAGGTAGTGTATGTTTCCTCGTGCTAGTTAAAGTTTACGCTAACGATCAGCGGACTGATGCATTCCTCCTTACTTCTGATGGTCCCTCACTAATTACATGAAACTCTCCGTTTGAATACTTAACACAATTCCTTAATTTAATCACAAAGTTGTTTGAATTTAAAGAAACCTGCAACTACTGATTTTCGTCGTGGCTCGGTTGGTTATGGTGTCTTTAATAAAATTTTTTTTCTTTAAAAACAGGCTCAGTTCTTTTTTTTATTTACTTTTCGTGGTTGTGGTAGGAGTGTCCCTAATGGAAAAGAAAAAACGATACCGTAACAGAATATTACAATATTCGATGCACATTTGGAGTAATACTTTTTGATTTTTAATCCAATCTTTAACCTTCGCAAAACAGTTAAATTGAATAAACAAAAAAGTAATTAAATAGAATAAATTGAAATTTTACCTTCCAAAAAAACTGAATATTAATATACAATGTAGACCATAACATCAACTAAACTTAAACAATTAAAATGTGCCCTTTTATAGGCACAATTGTTCATAGATTTTAGCTTAATGATTTCGCACGCAAAACTCGTTCAATGTTTGTTAAAATATCAATTTCAATTATTACTTCAGTGCGGACTCAGTTTTGATTGTTTATTCTTGCCCTCTAGAATTGATTGAGCTATTACGATCTTTATTGTAAACGCAATCCAAAAACTAATGTTATTTAGATTCACAAATATGTTAGAAGCACAATTTTTCACGGGATGGCAACACACAAAACCAGATCGATCATGTTCTGATCCAACAACGTTGGGCCTCGAGCATACTTGACGTCCGTACATACCGAGGAGCCAATTGTAACTCAGATCATTACTTGATCAAATTAACCTATCGATGTCGTATGTCAAAGGCACAAACTTTTGTTCAGTATCAATATGTTTGGTTCTAGCTGAATACGTGTTATTTATGGCAAAATTAATAGCACCTAAATTATCGCAATACAATTTAGTGATACATGAAGAATTAACAAAAATTTGTTTTTCAATTTTCTTTAACCAAATACACTCTTGTATTGCTGCGGTCATTGACATACATTCAGCTTCTGTCGTGGATATTGCTACGGTTTGTTGTCGTCGTGAACACCATGAAATTGTACCGTTTTGCATTGTAAATACATAGCCAATGGTGAATTTGCGTTCATCCTCATCACTGGCCCAATCAGCATCGCAATACCCTTGAATTTCAGTTGATTGCTTTGTTTATGTTATCTTCCTGTCAATTGTTCCCTTTAAGTAGCGTGGCACACGTTTTGCTGCTGCCCAATGTGCTTTGCCTGGATTACTGTTGTAACGACTCAATACGTTTATGGCAAAACAAGTATCGGGCCTCGATACTTGTACACAAAATAGCAAAGAACCAACTAATTGACGATATGGCACATTCAACATCTCTTTTGCTTCTTCTTCGTTGCTCGGACACATTTGCTTTGTTAACTTTTGATTCGCGTCCATTGGTGCGGCCAATGCTTTGCAGTTACTCATGTTAAAACGCGACAAAAGATCTTTTGTATAAGGAGTCTGATCAATAGAAATTGTACCTGATTTTCTATCACGTGTCACGCGAATGCCGAGCACAGATGAAATCTCTCCCATGTCTTTCATTTTAAACTCTTTGAACATCTCCTTGGTGAGATTTCTTTGCATTTCGTTGTTGTTGAGAAATATTATGATGTCGTCAACGTAAACAGCAACGATGAATATTTTATTTCCCTTAACGAAATAATACACACATTGATCGGTCGATGAGCGCTTCAAACCAAAATTCAGCAACACTTGGTTCAACGTTGTGTTCCATACTCTGCTCGATTGGTTTAGCCCAAAGATCGATATTTCAAGCTTGCACACACCATTCGATCAATCGTAAAATCCCTATTGCTGCGTCATGTAAATTTCTTCATCAAGTGTACCATGAAGAAAGGTCGAATGTTCAAATCGTATTTAGCTGCAACTTCCAGTAAATACCGAATAGTTGTAAAACGAACGACTGGTGAAAATGTTTCGGGATAATCAACTCCTTCGATCTGTGTATAGCCTATTGCAACTAATCTCGCTTTATGACGTATGACTTTTCCATGAGTGTCTCGCTTTGATTTAAACACCCTTTTACACATGATTGGCAATTTATTCGGCGGCAAATCGACCAATTCTATGTTTGATTCGCTTGCAATGAATCAAACTCTTCTTTCATCGCACCCTTCTACAAATCGACGCTTTCACTTGCGAATGCTTGCTTAAATGTGAATGGATCGCATGAAATCAATGCATATGCAAAAGTTGCATGATTCGGCGGCGGTTTGTTTGCATTTCTTGATGATTTTTGTCTAACAACTGGCGTCGAAATATTCTCGTTCATGACCCGCTTTTCTATTGGATCACTCGGCTGCCAATCACTTTCGTCGCTTTTATGTGATGACTCATTTGACGATTGACTCGCTGGTAACATTGTATCGTCATCATCGCTACAATCGTCGTCTTCTTCATCATCAATCGCGTTTGGGGTTGAAGTTGCAACTGGAGCAATTGAACTATTTAAATTCGGCGATAAACTACTCGATGCTACAATTTGTGAATCATTTGATGTCAAATCGGCTTGATTTTGCTGCACATCCTCCTCTGATTCCAAACTGTCATTTTTCTCCTCCTCATCTTCGAAATATTGCAAACAAAATTCATTAATTTCTTTAATCTCAGAATCAATTACCTAATTTCGGGCATTTGATTCCAAGGAAATTGCGTCTCTGGTTGTTATGATCGCTTTTGTTTGCTTGTTGTGAAGTCGATATGCTTTGGCGTCGTCCGCATACCCAACAAAAATGCACTTGTTTGATTTGTCGTCCAACTTTTTCCTTTTTACTGCTAGAACCTGTGCAAATGCTTAACAACCAAACACTTTCATCATAGCCAAATCCGGTTTGTGTTTTGCCCACACTTCCTCAGACGATCTTACACCACTTTGTTTGCACGGTGTACGATTGAGAATATATGCCGCTGTCATCACTGCTTCTGCCCAAAACTGTTTTGCGACATCTGAATCAATTAACATAAAGTACACTTTCTCCAAAATCGTCCTGTTCATGCGCTTAGCCACTTCGTTTTGCTGTGAAGTGTACACTGTTGTTCGTTGTTGAAAAATACCACTATTTTCGCAGTACCGTTACTAAAATATTCGGTGCCGTTGTCGCTTCCCAAAATTCTTATTTTATGCTCGCTCTGCTTCTCAACCATTTTCCGAAATTTGATGAAACATTTGTACACATCGCTTTTCTTTTTGATTACGTACACGAATAGTTTATGGGAAAAGTCGTCAACAAAAGTTAAAATAAAACGATTACCACTAAACGATTTGACCAGCTATGAACAAGTTCAAGTGGTTGTGTTGCCCGTGTCCCTTTGTTGTTAAACGGCTTTCGGCTGTGTTTACCTTTTATACACGTTTCACACACACTATTTCTCGCAATTGTCATATTTTTAATGTTGTTGCGAGTGGACACATAAACATGCACATAAACATAGTAGCGAGCAAACAACATCTATGTACTCGCACTTCGCCAATGAAAATCAGCCATAGAAACACATGCGCAAGTAAATAAGCGAGCATTTAAGTGAACGGGAAAGTTCAACCCGCAATGATATTTACATCATGAACGAACGGGGTGCTTCGAAGAGAGGTAAGCGGAAAGGAAAACCGAAAGTTCCGGCATAATCACTCTTTCGCTCAATGTCCCCAGTTTCGCTATTTTACCTCAAGAGATCTTGGGAAAGCCGAAAGCTTAAACTGAAAGCACTCCTTCGAAGTCGAAAGCTTAAGCGAAAAACACTCTTTCGCTCAATTTCCCCAGTTTCGCATATTCACCAGCCGAGCGAGCGAGACGAAGCGGGGGGGAAAAACGTTCGTGGAACGAGAGCTCACGTGTTCGGCTACTCAGCACCTTTGAAGAGAATTTAGGTTGAAAGCTCACGAAAGAACAGTATTTAAAGTTCTTCGGCAAAGCATTCGAGTGAGTTTTGTATTCAAATCCAAAAGGGAGCGTGCTGCTACCCAGTTATCAGTTAGACGGTTAAAGTATTCGCGATTTAAAGTTCAGCCGAAGATATCGCCCAGTGTTCAACGAAGTGGTGAGGGGTGAGGTGTTGGCTTGCGCCGCGATCCTCAATCGGCCTTTCTGCGTTCCACGCTGTATGGCCACCCCGAACCATTAACACGTCCATTTGATTCTCTACAGGCTCAATATTGATATAAGTCTTCAATAATGTAATTTGTAAAATGTAATGTTAGATAAAAATAGGAACAGAGAAAATAAAATAATTAATAAAATAAACTTTTGCCTTGGTTGATTTAGTGAAAATGGACAGAGTAGCAGGTAAGTGGTGTTACAGTGAGTTCTTTCCCCGGGAGCCTTGATGTTGTATATAGGATACGCATCAAGTTGAGCTCCCAGTTCTTACCAGTATACATAGGGTATACTGGTTTGCAACAAAATTGGCGCAGCCGGTAGGATATCGGTTTTGCAGAGACCACAGTGTAGTGCGCTGTGTAGCAAATTTAAATGGGCTGTAAAATCTATTCACCCAGCCGATATCTCAAACCATTCAACTCCTGTAAGACACCATTGCTACTCATACTGTCCATCAAACTGGATCAACCTTCTTTAAAAAAAAATCAAAAGATAATGTTCATTATTTAAATATAATAATATCAATATTATTCAAACAGTCCATCAAACTAGATCAGCTTTCCTAAAAAAAAAATCAACTAATAATTTTAATCATTTTAAAAAAACAAAAATATTGTATCAATATCCCCACATCATAACAACGCTACTAATACAGTGCATAAAACTAAATCAACCTACTTAAAACGAAAAAAAAAAAATCAAATAATTATTTCAATCATTTAAATAACAAAAAGAAAGTATGAAACTTCACCAGTCTTCCTAAAAAATATGGGATCATGTTAATCGTTTAGACAACAAAAACATAATATCAGTTTAACGCTACCCATACTGGTCATCTACCCAGATCACTCCTTAATCGAAACAAAAAATCCTATTGATCATTTTAATAACTAAAACATAATATCAACATTCAAATATAATAATATTTCTACTCATAATATCCATCAAATAAGACCAGTCCCAAAATCAAATAGTCATCTTGAACATTTAATTCTTCATTCATTTACTCCCTCATTCATATATCTTAAATCTCATCTTTCTTATCTGAAAGTCATTCGAACTAACTCCTAACTCGTTCAAACCCAACGTAGAATTTATAAAGATATAAAGTTTCAATCAACTAACATGCAAAACACAAAACATTACAAGTAAATATTAAACACAAATAAGCAAAACGAAAACTTAATACGAGCAAACAAACGCGTGCCCATTGTTATCGAAATATGATACCACTTATCACTCCGACTGCTTGGACAATACGCGTACCCACATGCATATTAAAGTCTAATCTCTTGAATTGAATGAGCATTCGAATTAACTGAAGCATAATTAAAAGAGCAAACAAAAACAAACATTTAACTGCAAATTGAATAGATAGACATCTGGGCAATATTTTTGAATGCAAAAACATTGAAGAGCAAACTAAATAAATTAACTGCGCTAAACAAATAAAAAAAAATAATTTACATGAGAACGGCAATTTTCCAACGCAAATAAACATGAAACTAATTTAATTTCAAGTTACACTGAAACAATTAAAGTATGGGAAATTTGAAACAACAGAATTTTAGTTATAAGAACAATGCACAATGCAAACGATTTTACCCCAAAACAAATTATCTCTTACAAAATCCACTGCAACTCCATCATGTTAAGGAAACGGAAAAAGTGGCAGTCAAGTCGGTAAAACCCCGGTAAAACTCCAAACCATAACTATCAGCAGACACGCTTTTTCTATGTCTAATTGCACAATCACTGGAATGAAAACCAGTAAATTTAACAACAGCCCCTGAGCCGTTGGCATTAGCTGTCGACGAACACGCTATTTTCAGTTATAAGTCCCTCTGAGCCTCTGAGCTGCCCGATTTCAACTTTCGGCAGACACGCTACATATAGTATTAAGTCATATGCAAAAGAGACATCAATTTACCATCCAGTCGTAGCCTCTGAGCTGTTGATCCAAAAGGGTTTACAACACACTATCAACCATGTACCCTTTAAACAAGCCACTACGTTTCCTTGCACAATAAATACCTTATATAACTGCTAACTGTTAGAAAAAAGTCACAAATAAAACTCCTGTAGAAAGCGCAAGACAATTCAAAGCCCACCCATTTCCTACCCTTTTACTTTATATATGGCGACAATATCAAATAGCGTCTTAGAATGCTATAATTTATACTTTAAGATGCTTTAAAACAATCTTTTCCTCAAGATCGAGATCAAAAATTTAGTAACGGCTAATGAAGTGGCCTCGCACGGCACGGTACTGTCTTCCAGTAAGGTCCAGGACAGCATTATGCGAAACTAAGTAGACACACACTAGGGAAAAATTAGACGGAACACATATAGGGCCTTGAATAAAGACCGAAACTATATGTTCCCAAGCCCATATAGTGATTGTGTCGCTTCGATCATCTTTTACAATAATTTCTCGCAAGATATTTTCAATGCAGTGTATCTATTTAATAATTCAATAAAAGTATACACCAGAGCTCAGAATCGCTCCTTCTAATTTCAGTTTGAGAGAAAGGTCGACTTGATTTATTTGTATTAACTCATTAAACATTTCTATACTTAACAAAAACCTACATAATCATTCCGATTTCTAAATAATCCACAACTATTTACACATACTGCTGAATACATTTCTAACAACCCTCCCTTTTTACCATCACAAACGGATAAGAAAGTATGTAATAGACAACTTAAGCCAATTAAACGACAATTAAATGCATATACCTTAAAAGCTCTTCCTCCTTCACAATCCCACAGCATAGATAGATTAAAAGCCCTGCCCACTACGAAATGCATTAAGCCGACTTAATTAAAAACAAATGCTCTTCAAGGCAATCACCAACCAACCACGAATTAGTACATACATATCATATACTTCATGTACTTCCTAACATTTAGCGCATGTGAAAGCTACAATATATCGCTTCATTCAATTTTCTCATGCATCATTGCAGAAGCAATGCTAATCATATCTTCAAAGCTCGTTAGCGGCGAGCAAAAACAATCACATAAACCTTCAATCCATGACTCCCACTCCCGTTAACAACATTAACCATACATATTAAGGGGAAAGTTTATTTATCACACTCATTACCTCGCGCCCTATAAAGCCAAGAACGCTCAAACTAAAGTCTTGGGAATACAACAACAACGACTCCCAAGCTACATTAATGGAAAGCTATTCTCTCGGCAAATCTTCTTCCGAAGCGAAGCAATTCCCCAACGTAACGATCGTGTGAAATATTCATTCCCCATTTACATATTAACTCATTCCCAATAAATAACCACTAAAGCTTTAACAATATTTCCTATTGAAACCTCCCTACCTATTCGCACAATACATAATTTAAGAAAATGCTAGCAGAAGCTTATGTAAAGAGCTGTTGTTATAGCATTAAAGATAGTAATTTAATAGAATATTAATCAACCATGAATGGAATAAAAAAACGAATTTCTTCGCACATTTAAACTATTTTCAAAACCGTTCACACTAAATCCTCACTAACGCTAACTGTTTATAATTTACTAAAACCTGCACTAATTGAACAGTAACACACTAATAATAGCCACTAACTAAACAAAATGTAAAATTCTATCTTTGGCAATTACAGTTATAATTACAATTACAGTTTTCAAAAGGAAAATAAAAAAAGAGAAATGCAGAATATGTAACAATTAAATATCAGAATCTATTTTGAGATGAAAAAAGCTGAAATAAAAGCAAATCATCAATTTCAAAATACAAAAGCATTGAATATGGATCTTAAAAGAAATTGTAACCATATTATTAAGTAAAACCAATTAAAAGAAGACATTGTATTCCGCTATTTTTCAATTGTAAAAAAATATATAATAGTTTATTTTCAAGAAAAAACTATTCAGTATGTTTTTCAATATTATAGTAAAACGAAATAATTCATAATCCTGCCATTTACAACAGAATCAAACAAAACATTGTATGAAATCAAACTTCAAATTATTAATTTAATTTTATAGTAGTTTATGAAAGCAACATGGATATGTAATACATATTAATTAACATTAACTCAAGGTACCAAACAAAATAGGAAAATATGATACGTAATTGTATAAAATCAAATCTTAACTTATTAATTTTTAATTGTAGTAATTTACAAATGCAACACTGACATGTAACGCATATCAATTAACATTAACTCAAGGTACCAAACAAAATATTAAATATGATACATAATTGTATAAAATCAAATTTCAACTTAGTAATTTTTAATTGTAGTAATTTATAAATGCAACATTGACATGTAATACATATTGATTACCATAAACTTATGTACCAAACCAAGTATTTAAATATGATTATTTCAAATCGACGACTGAATCAAGCAGAACATTAATATATAATTGTACAAAATCAAACTTTAGTTAATGTCAACTAGAAGTTATAACGCCTACCAATAAAAATACGAAATTCATCGATAGAACTACGTTACCATCTAGTAAACGTTCAAACCAGCAGCAGAACAATGGTTAAAGATACGTTGTGAGAAGTACGGTGGACAACAGCGATGGCGGTAACAGCTCGAGATATAAGTACGAATGATTTGCACAAAAGGGAATGTAGCGAGAATCAACCAACAACAAAATTTGCGAAAAACCAAGAGTGAGCGTAATCTATTGGGGTATATTAAGTAATCTAGATCACTGGAGTAGAGCGACGATTTATTGTACTCTCCAAGTACACTAAATCCATTTTTCAACTGCCGGAGGAATGTTGCGAGTGGACACATAAACATGCACATAAACATAGTAGCGAGCAAACAACATCTATGTACTCGCACTTCGCCAATGAAAATCAGCCATAGAAACACATGCGCAAGTAAATAAGCGAGCATTTAAGTGAACGGGAAAGTTCAACCCGCAATGATATTTACATCATGAACGAACGGGGTGCTTCGAAGAGAGGTAAGCGGAAAGGAAAACCGAAAGTTCCGGCATAATCACTCTTTCGCTCAATGTCCCCAGTTTCGCTATTTTACCTCAAGAGATCTTGGGAAAGCCGAAAGCTTAAACTGAAAGCACTCCTTCGAAGTCGAAAGCTTAAGCGAAAAACACTCTTTCGCTCAATTTCCCCAGTTTCGCATATTCACCAGCCGAGCGAGCGAGACGAAGCGGGGGGGAAAAACGTTCGTGGAACGAGAGCTCACGTGTTCGGCTACTCAGCACCTTTGAAGAGAATTTAGGTTGAAAGCTCACGAAAGAACAGTATTTAAAGTTCTTCGGCAAAGCATTCGAGTGAGTTTTGTATTCAAATCCAAAAGGGAGCGTGCTGCTACCCAGTTATCAGTTAGACGGTTAAAGTATTCGCGATTTAAAGTTCAGCCGAAGATATCGCCCAGTGTTCAACGAAGTGGTGAGGGGTGAGGTGTTGGCTTGCGCCGCGATCCTCAATCGGCCTTTCTGCGTTCCACGCTGTATGGCCACCCCGAACCATTAACACGTCCATTTGATTCTCTACAGGCTCAATATTGATATAAGTCTTCAATAATGTAATTTGTAAAATGTAATGTTAGATAAAAATAGGAACAGAGAAAATAAAATAATTAATAAAATAAACTTTTGCCTTGGTTGATTTAGTGAAAATGGACAGAGTAGCAGGTAAGTGGTGTTACAGTGAGTTCTTTCCCCGGGAGCCTTGATGTTGTATATAGGATACGCATCAAGTTGAGCTCCCAGTTCTTACCAGTATACATAGGGTATACTGGTTTGCAACAATGTCGTCTTTCAAAAAAACTCATGTAACCAAAACTCGCGTGTCCCAATCTTCGATGCCATAAAGTAAAATTTTCCGCCGGCTTCATTGTTACCACCGAATCATTTTTATCGTTCACAATGAATGATTTTTCATCATTCACGATGTCCAACTTGAACAAATCATTCACTAAACTTGCTGTGGCAATTAAATCCCAGTCGGCATTAAATATTTTACAGCCGTCGATTGTAAACAAAACTTTGTGATCCTTTTTTACCATTTGACTAACGGATAACAAATTAGCACAGATATTTGGCACATGATGAACATTTGATATCGTTATCGTCTTTTGATCACCTTCAACTACAATGTTTTGTTTCACACCACCGACACAATCTATTGTCATCTTATCATTGTTCGCAACTGTCACTTCTTTACGCTCAAGTTTTTTTTTTATTTTCGATCTGTGAAATGTCATTCGACATCGTTCCCGTTGCACCGCTAACGACAAACCAATCACATGAACGTGGCGGCTCACACTTATCAACAATGAATGACGTATGCAATGCTGTATCTTTTTTCGATTTATTGGAATTCTGTTTCTTCTTTGGATTCGCTTTTGAACAATTCCGAATAAAATGTCCAGCGGCACCACAACCATAGCAAATCTTCTCAGCATTTGACTTCGATTTGTTTTTGTATTTTGCTGCTAATGCTGTTTCTTTTGTGTCGTCACCATCGTCATCGAACACCAAACCTTGCAACAGCATATTCTTCACTTCGTCAAATGTGACTTTTGCAGACCCTTCTACTGCTAGTATCATTGGTTTGTACTGTGACGGCAAACCTACCAACAGCAGTGAACCGGCCACCTAATCGTCGATGTTAAATCCGGCTGATTTAACCTTTTACCACAATGTACTCATTTTATTAACAAATTCTTCCATTGAGCTACACTGATCTTGTTTCAATGATACCATTTGTTGCAACAGAGTAACTTTTAAACCGGTTCCTGTATCATCAAACGCTGACACTAGGCTGTCCCACGCTTCTTTTGCCGTTTTCGCTTCAGCAACATACGTGTAATTGGACGGCTCAAGCAACAATGTCAACTCACCAAGCGATTTCAAATCTTCCGCAGCCAACGCTGTTACACAATAGCATCATAAGCCTTTCGTAATTAAATACGCTTAAGCACCAACTTTCCATTCATAATAATTTTAACGGCCTTTCAAACAATTGAACTGTATTGAATTATTCGTGCTTGCCATCGTATCGATATTGCGTTCGCTGAGTGAATATTCTATTAAATCGTCGTTTTCAATGTCGAATCCAATTGAACTCAAAAATTCTCCGCTGTTACGTTGATTTACGCTAAACTGTCGTCGTTCTTTTCCATATACCAAGCACGCGGTTAACCAAACCTCAATTTTTCTTGATAAAAAAAAACACGACTTTTTTGTTTACACTATTTGACTTGAGAATTAACTAAAATAGACTGCGGATGGACCATAACCTAAAGAATTTATTCCGATAAATATTGTACTGCAGTGGAATGTCTATTTAGCTAATCTACTGGATAGAATAAAACGCGTCTGTATCCGATGAATGCTTGTGTAATAGAGAATGAATCTTATGTTTTAATTGACAATGTATATTTTCGTTTGACATTTATACAATAGTGTTGCCTGCGGCAAGTATGTCATTTCATTCAATGCTCAATTTAGCTAATGCTCAAATTAGTCAAAACTCATTTTATCCAATAATTGCTCAGAACGCTATTTTGCAGGGATTCTCTTTTCATCAAGATGACCACTTCGGTTTTCTCCAGTGTTCGCCTGAACCCATGAGCAGTCATCCAGTCTCTCACTCGGCGCATCAGCATACCTAGCCTAAATTGCGCTTGTTCAACGGTGCGTCCAGCGACATCAATTGCATAACTGACCAAGCGCGACTCATCTGGCATCTCCAGTCTCAGCAGTCCGTGGTAAGGCATTTTCCACAGGTCTGTACCAAGGAAACATCCCTGGTCAATACCAAATAAAACTTCCATCCTTCGTTGGCTCTGTGTCGTATCGTTAAGCAAGCTTCGGTCTTTCAGGTAGTCCTACAGCAGCCGCATTAGAGATTCTGGAACTATCCACTATTCACCCATCTAGCGGAGTTGAAGGCGTTCCCAAAGTCGAGCGCCACCAACAGGACGATCCGTCGCTTGATGAGGCTATATGCCTCTGCCTTTTGGACCACCCCACCTCTATAATCACATCAATGGTGGAGCGTCCTGCTTTAAAGCCGTACTGCCGAGGAAATAGGTCCCCTCTAGCACGAATTGCATCAGTGAGTCTTTCTTTGATGAGTTTCTGTAGCACTTTCCAGCAGTGTCTAGCATGCATAACGGCCGAAATGCAGATGGCAATCCGGGATTTCCCTTCCCCTTACTGATCAGTACGAGCCTCGCCACCTTCTATCGTACCGCGAAAACTCCGTTGAATGTGCTGAGCAGTAATTGTGATAGACAAGTTGCAACGCCTCAGCTAGACCTGAAGCCTTTCTTGCTTTTAATGAAAGAACTGCCTCTTCCAGTTCTGGCTGTGTGAAGAGTAGACATTCGATTGCTGTTTCTTTGTGGACAGCGTCAATATGGACGGGAAAGAGTGCTTGCGCTAACTCGTCCATCTTTTTCGTATCATGTATGCAAGGCGTCCGTAAGGGACTAAGCTTCCGCATAACATGCTTATATCTCGAGCCTTGTTGTTTATTAATTTGCAAAGGCATATCCTGGCCGACTTATAGGCTGCTACCCGGTTGCATGGCTCATCACGGTTCCGTTCCCATTGTTACACTCCCTTTAGTCGATCACCAGTACACTGGGGGCTTACCGTGCCGGGGTTTTCGACGGAGTATAGAAGTAGTGCAAGCAGTCGTGGTGATGCTCATAGTTGAGTTCACCACATCTTGAGTGCCAGTTCTTCTGTCCCCTGCGAATAACCCTGCAGCGGAGCACCTGCTGTGACGTGAGCACCTCGACTAACCTCTCGACGTCCATCCTTTCAATGTTCCAACCAATTGAAAAAGATCGAAAACACGAACATCGGAGGCAACATCGCTGATCTCAAGCAGAATGCACCGATGATCAATGGTTGAGTAGTCCTCTTATACTCTCCAATTGTGAATCCTCCGTACTAAGGACTCCCGAGGTGATGCCCGCTATGGTTTCTTCGCACCCGATATGGCGGAAAGTTTGCGTATTTCTGGTGTTTAGTACGACGAGCGCCGTCCAGGCCGCCATTTCTAGGATTCGTTTTCCCCGCGAATCTATTGTAGGCATGTGATTGCTTTAGCGTTGAAATCTCCCCCAACGAGCACGTTGCCGTCCGCGATTGAAACAAAGCCCTCCAGAGCATTAAGCTTGGCTTGGAAAGATATCGATTCGTTCGGCGTTAGGTACACACTAAAGAAGGTGGTCCCTGAGCACCGAACATACACGAAACCATCCTTATGTCCACAACTCTTCGCCTGGAAATCACTGATGCCCTTAGTTGAGCTTAATTTCACAGGTGATAGTCACTGAAATCTACTTCTTTTGCTTGAGGAATCTAGGATTCCTGATAGATTGTCTATAAGACATTTAACAGAACTTTTTGAAATCCTTTCGATTCGATTTTCAGATTCCTCAACCTTTTAGCGCCTGAAGCTGAATGCCAATCATTACCACCATCTCAATCAGAGATACCTAGGCCCAATTCAACAATACCACAAGCGCTACTTGATCTTTCATTATGCTTGTATCATTGATCCAGGAATGTTAAAATCGTGAACACAAAATAGTTCACTAGGTTGGAAAACTTTTTGTCAATTTCGCTTTGATAACTTGAAGAAAGTTATTTGTGTGTGTCACATAATTGAGTTGCATTAATTATTTTTCTGAAAAATTATGAGAGAAGAAACGTTTTAGAAGAAGGTGGTTTCGACGTGTTTACTATGTTAATTCTCATCAGGTCATCACTTTTATTAGACACACTCGGGTGATGGCGACCATCATGCTTAGAGGTGAGAGAATTATTTTGATTTATTCTACTTATGTGAACTCAATATGTTTTTGTAACTACAAATTATGTTCAGGTTAATTTTCTCCTGTAAGTACTTGTCTTTGCTAAACTTTTCATTGATCATTCGACCCTTTTTACATCAATTGAATGTAAATCTATACGATAATTTGCTCTACACTGAGCTTTTTGCAACCTGCGGGCATTGATCTCGTATTTTGGATGGCTCCGATACCTTGATAATTAGTTTATCAACGTGGTCGCCACGGTAAGTACCTTTATATCATCAATACTTTTTCAATAAATAATCGGAATCACGGATGAAGTCAGAGCGTGTGTATGCATATAGCTTCTCTAAATGGCATAAGAACTGTCACGCAGTTCTCCATAGCTTTCCATTCTTCGGGTAACATGTTGGAAATATGACTGTTGTTAGCATACAAGGACAAAATATCTTTTAGATTTATTCATCTTTGGAACAAATCAAAACTCACTATTTGATTTTGATCGATTGACTTTGGGTAGTAGGCCATAACTAAAATGAGAGGCGGTCTTTTTACATTTGTGAATCATATTCACTTAAAACTCTTGAGAATTCAATCCGTTTTCAATCTTTAACTGACAAATTTATAACACAATATAGGCTCTGACGCCTCACTGGAATTAAGTAGCCAAATTTTGTTATAAAAGTCAATGTTTCAAATTTTGCTAATGTTTAACTATTGGTGTAGAATCAAAAACATAGAAGAAAATTTAACTTTAAAACGAGAATTAACTTTTAGTGGTACCTCTCAGCCCTAATATGAGATCCTATTATCTACTCAGTCTCTGACTTTCCTAACTTTCCGTCAGGCATACTGTTGGTAACTTCTTTTGGTCGCCTTACATAAAAGAAACGAAATAAGGAGGCAACATTACGTTACAGTAACAGCTTCCTTTTTGCCTTTGACGATTTTGTAGAGGGTTTTTATCCTCTAGGCGCAATTATTGTAATTTTTCTGATTTGAGGTAAATTTACAATTTGGTTTCGTCAACGTTGAATATTCGGTCTGGTATGGTTAAAATATCTTTCGCGTTTTTTTCTTCTATGCGCTTCAGCAGTTCGCAAACCACTTGCTGATAACTTCTTCAGTTACAACAGCTCGACCCTTAGATATATTTTCGGACATCCTTTCACGTAGTTCAAGATTTCGTCTTAGAAAGAACTGGTACCATTTTTTGCTTGGTCTGTTACTAACAAATGAGTCAGGCCTCTTTTGTTTTGATACAATATTATTATGGATTTTAAGAACATCATCAGGTGTTAGAGTGGATACGTATTTCGCTAAGATTATGCACCTGTCTTTGAGGGCAGTCTCTTCTTCTTTGGTCAGTAAAGTGTAGTGAAGTAGGTAAGTGCATGTCCGTAAAGGACTGCAGCGATGGTCTGCTGCCTCAGCGGAAGAGGATGGTAAGATCCGCCGAGATTGGCCCTGTCTAGGGGGACGCATGAATCCCACTGTCAGGCAAGCGTTGCGGTGTCGTGGGCCGGGTTCTTTCCCCCAGCACAAGGACCCACTACAAAAAGAATTTCTCATTCACGAATTCCTGGGTCACAAAAAGGTCGACCGAAGTTGAAATAAGGAGGTAACCAACTAAGGGTTGGATATTGCAGACGAAAAAGGATAAACTAGACCTGGGGAAGACCAACGGACTTAAGGGGACTTCGTCGTTCCCCGACGATTTTTATGGCCCACAAATAAGAGTGGGGCATCCAGATGGAGGTGGTGCCCCCTCGCACCCTCTCAACCGGATCAATATTCCATTTTAGAGAAAAACTCATACAAAAGCACTTTGTATGACTCTTTCCCTCAAATGAGAAGCACAAACGTAACCAATTTATGCTTTAGAGCTATGTAATGAAATCTTATAGCCCTAGATCAAAAAAGGGCACGCGAGCGGAAGGCCACTCTACCCGGCAAGAGCCCCTGTTAAGCGGTCAGTGGAGTGTGCACGATGGCACGCCCATAGCAGCGAAAGAGCCTGCCATCGCGATGCGGGACGTATACCCGGTCAGGTAGAGCGAGTGGAAAGACCGACAGTTCCGCTTTAAGACTCCATTTTATTTCTACAATTCTTTATTTTTAACAGCTGCTTGGTTGCTTGTGTAATGCTACGTTTATTTACAAAATTCAATTGTTAATAATTCGTGTAATGAATAAAATTTCGATCAGCTTTTTCTTTTATACTCTTGGCTTGTAAATGTACCCTTTTGCTTTAGTAGCGTGCTTTTTCTAGCAAATGCAAATTTCGTGCTAAACTACTTTAATGAATGCTCTGTATTTTTTTAATTGCATGCATTTTGCATATTTAAAAAAAATGATACAACAAAAAATGGCACAAAAAATACACTTATAAGGAGTAACTATGAAATGGAGAAAAGGAATTACGCCAATTTCAAAACTTTTGCAGCAAGTGCGCCATATGTAAGTGCTCTTTTCCGAGGTGGATATAATTTCAACTGAAGGTAGGCGATTGATATGAAATAAAACAGTAGGTATTTTCTGTTCAGGAGAATCGCTAGTTAGCGAATTAAACCTACAGCTCTACCGAATTTAAATGCAGATGTGAACTATACTCCATTAGTAATATTTTTCAAAAGCTGTTTCTTTACGAAATGAGTTTCTTATAGGTTATTGACTTTACTCACTGTATTTTGCAAACCTTATGAGCCGATTACACTTTTTATTTAAATCTTGTCGAATTTACGGGGACCTTAAATGTAGTTGGTCTTGCAAAGTTCCTCAGGTAATGAACGCTGAAAACTCAATTAGCTTCACTAATCTTGATAATTCTGATCGTAGCTATAGCTTTTGTTAATTGCTCTTTTTTGAATTGGCGTTTGACATGGTGTAATTCTAAAACAAAGAATATTTTCATACTAAGAAAGGCACACAAAGGATCGATTCTACTTAAAAGGCTTTAAAATTTAAATTTTGTGCAATAAAACTATCTCGGCACATTTACTCAAATTCATATGCGACCGACTACTAGTCAAATAACTTTCTGTGTTCGAAACTTATGCCCAACATAATAGGCAAAGCAAAAACTATTCACTGAGTTACTTAAGCGCAAATTAAAGGAATGGTATAAAGCCAAAAATAAGAAATGATGATAATTAAAAAAACTATGAACTCGCTGGTGAGTCTGTGACTATCTCTGGCACTGATGAGCTATTTCTCCTCACAGGGGACACTATCTCTGGTAGATTTTATCTCTATCTCAACTCCGCCTTCTTGTTTACCTCCAGCGAACCTCTCAGTTGACTCCTTGATGCCCCTCCGTTCACATCTTCCGTCACCCCTCTTTCGACGAATTTTACATCCTGGTTTTTACTAACATACCCTGATGTCTTCAGGAACGTATACTCGATATCCCTTTGATTCCTCTGAGTATCCCGCCTGGACGCCTTCTTTTGCCTTGGGCTCAAATTTATACTTATCAAGATCTTTCTATAGTATCTACGCTTATGCTCGGTTGCTCAGGTCCGGTATGCATTTGCGCCAATACTCATACGGAGTATGCTCTCCGGAACTCGCTGTTGGGCACCTGTGTCGTAAATAGTTCAACGCAGCAAGCGCTTCAGCCTAGAAGGCTCTGCTTAGTCCTTTTTGCATCAATAAACACCTTGCCATCTCCACGGGCGTTCGGTTTATACGCTCAGCAACACCGTTTTTTCGCGTCGTGTGAGCTATTGTAATCCATCTAGAGATGCTGTTTTCTTTCGAAAATTCATCGAACTCGCAACTACGATACTCTCGCCCATTGTGCGTCATCAGACATTTTATTCGTTTATCAGACTAATTCTCTACTGTGTTCCTTGAATGTTTGAAACAGGTCACTTTTATTTCTCAGGAACACTACTTCACACCATCGACTGTGATCATCAATAAGTGTGACAAAGTATTTCGAACGCTTAAATGATTCTGTCCGTGTTGGTCCCCACACATCAGAGTGCACTATATTCAACACGTTTGAACTTCTCTGGGATCTTTCCGGAAACGGTAACGCTGTTAATTTCCCACAAATGCTCACGTCACACAGCTGTGATAGTCTCTCATTCTTAGTCTTTATTCCCGTAGCTAGTCCTCTTTTCTATAACTTGAGATTATCTCGCACATTCAAATGGCCGAAGTCTGCGATGCCACACATCTACACTCACAGCAATATTATTCACAAGGTTCACTTGCTCTTGTTTTCCACAGAAATTATATAGATTTCCCTCGCGTACAGCGGCAAGTTTTTTCTGTCCTCTCCTCGCACTGTTGCTTCTATCTTTGTCAAATAGAACACTATGTCCATGGTCTGTGATTTTTGCCACTGACAGTAGATTATTGCTTAATTCTTTAACTAACAACACATCATCATTTTTCACGAATTCCTTTTGCTTACCGTCCATTGTCACAACCCTAGGCGTTCCCAGCGCGTCAATTTCAATTTGGAAATTACTGTCTAGCAACAACTTCTCCTTTCTCGTGCTCGTACGTTCTCGAAGGATGTTTTCGTCGCTTCACAAATGTGACGTGCAGCCACTATGCAAACACCAGCGTCTCACACAAGCAGTGTCTCCAGCACGTAGCAATTGTTCTCACGCTCTACTTAGAATCGCTGTTTCAACCACCTCGGCTTTCGACGGCGACTCGACAGCTTTATGACCAACACCTAGAGCACTTGTATCAGAAATTTTAATGTTCCCTTGCTTTATATTCTGTCACTTTACTGAATTTTCACTCTCCCTACCGTTTGGGCCATTTTGAGAGTTTCACCTGCCTCTTCGTGCCCACAACGCTTCCGCTGTTTCATCGCTTTGCTGTTGTTTTCTCGAGTCAAATTCTTGTGTATCTTGTGAGTCCATTGTACATTTTAGAAAATTGAAGATCGGTGATAACCTATTCAGCACCATATATGACAATAATTCAGGCTTTATCGAAATGACCATCGTTTCCAACTGCGATATAACGTCGAAGATTTCTATAAGCTGCGTTCGGAGATCGTCACCCTCGGACATATGCGCTTCAGTAGCCTCGCCTTCTTGACAGGCCCTGATTTCAGTTTGCACCATACTTCCGCAGCGGTGCTTAATCTCTTAACAAATGCAGTACAAGTAAGCTCGGATCAATTGCGATTATCAAATCTGCCCTTGCTTTGAGTCCTCATCGGCCTATTTGTCTAGCACTATCCTGGACTGTTCTTCCGCTCCTGCTCTCAGCTTCGGCCTCAGCATCTTGCCGCACACATGCTAACATGCACTATTTTCACAGTCGAAGCTTCCATCTACACTGACCAACTATCCTAATTATCTTAAGTGAGCGGTTTAATGTTAAAAGTTGATGACGTCATTTTGGAATTAAATCAAGCCTAACTTTTTAGCGTCTGGGTCTACGTAACTGAGCCCATAAACTATTAAAATCCGCCAATAAGAAGGCCAAGCGCTGCGTTAATAGGTTCTTAATTGAAAATTGTTCTATATAAGAAAACAAAAATGTGCACAAACAGTTGCTCAGTCAAAAGCCAAAGGCTAACTAACTTTGATGAGTCTCACCAAAATTTAACAGGCTAAATGTCAATTGAAATGAACGTTTGGCTACTTGATTGTGATGGAATGAGAATTTGACTATATCGAACATGTTCATACCTGCAATGAATAACTTTTAATTTTCGTATCATCTTAAAAGTTCACTCAGCTACAATTCACTTGTCACATTGCTATTAAATCATATACTTACCTTGCATTTTTTGTTCAGTTATCTTTAATTGTCGAAACCGTTAAACTGACCTATATAAATGTAATTCACACTGATGATGCATTTCATGTTTACTCACTTTTAATTGTTTTGATTTCAAACGTTGACCTAGGCAATTTACTACTGATCGATGCACTTGTACATTTTGCATATTCTTGTATTATTGTTATATTGGAATTGATTTTAGGCTAAGCATTTTTATTATATACTATGTCTTTAAACGCTTTATTCAATCATGAGGTATATATTTCAATATTGTGTTGAAAATAATAAAAATAGTGCACACAAAATCTTTTTAAAGTCTAATACATAAAAAAAGTGTTCTGGTTAATGCTAATCGATGAAGCGAATTGGCGTAATAACGCTGAGTGTTGCTGCTTGGCAATTCATACTTTACTCTTGCATTCTTATAGCTTTTTTAATTGTAATTTTCGCTTACATGAATATGTGCAGTCAATGTCCATTAAAGAAAGGGAATAAACCTTACAGTAAAGTTTTAATTGGAATATGTTTTTTTTTTTTTGTGGTAGGGAAGTGAATGCTATTCATGCACAGAGTGTGGGACTCCCATGCGCGACTGGACTACCCACTAAACACCTCCCTGTCAACCTGAGAACCCAGCCTGGAACCGATTGACACATTACTTCGGGCCAGGTCTCGTTTTGTTACGCCGTGGAGCGCCTTCAAGCTGGGGAATCCCTTTCCTAGCGGGAGGGGAGAGGGGAAGAGGAATTGCCAGAAGAGCAATCCCCCAGCCTCAGCGCCCCCGGCTGCTGTGAGTTCCTTTTATATTTTAGGACTGCCCGAGCATAATGTGCCACCTGGTTCCATTCGTCAACCGATTCGAGCATCACCGCAACTATATTATCCGGGGTGAGCTCCCCCGTCTCTCTGTAAAATTGGAATATGTTGATACAACAATATTGATTTTGAAACTAAATATGCAATCGACGTGAATTGAAGTACTCACGAACTTTCAATGAATTTTCAAAAATGTGCTACGTATGCGACTTGAAATTGATTTTCGATCAATTTGAGAAGCAATTGAATTTATGAAAATTTTATAGGATTATGTACAATCTTTTATGTGTGCTAACAAAACGAAAGGTAGTTATTATTTTATGAATTAACATAATTTAAAAAACTTTAAGATACACGTATGAGTAAATTTTATAATTAAGTTTGCATTACATGCCTAGGACTACGAGACATGTGGAAATTAAAATCATTACAAGTCTTTTTCGTGTTGTTTTGTGTACTATATTTGATATTTATATGCTTTTTATCTCACGTGTATGTACTGATTACATCTGAATTAAAACGAGGATAGAATTGAAATTGATTGGTCTTATTGCAGGGAATCCTTAAAAGCGCTATGAGAATGAATTGAAAGAAATTAGTTTCTTGCACAAGTCAGTGAGATTAGATTTGAAATAACCTGCAAATTATGAAATGTATAATTTTTTTTTATTTGTATGATTCAAGAATGTTTTCTATTTATTTAAATCACTTTGCAAGGATAACATTCTCTAACTAGTCGCATGGATAACATTTGATAAAATGCCTATTTTTATTGCTTTCAGGCTTAATACATTACGTAAGGTAAGATTTAATATTTTGTTATCATGAGGTTATGTGAAAAGGCTTTCTCGTTGTGAAAAAATATAGTCGTTGATTAAAAATAATAATTAACAAATATTTAAGCGTTTTGAGTTCCTTCTTAGGTAGATGATTTCTTTTCAACAGGGTCTGTTTTTTCCGACTCCGATAATGAAACCTTGATTTTTCATAAAGGAGACCACTCAGAGCATTTTCTTTTCCGAGGCAATGAATTTTCTTGCTGTTTGTTTTGACAAATAATTAACATTTACAGCATTTAACCACGATTTCTGTCGAAAGAATATAAGTTGAAAAACCAAAACGAAGTTACGTTATAAGGTAAACATTTTCAAATTGCATTGAAAATTCTTTTTGCTGCCCTTTAGAGACTAAAGCAAAAACATTCTATCAATTGATTCCTTAATTGTATAAACTTTTAATTTCCGACTCTTGGAAAGACCGCGACGCCGTCCTTGCTGCATTAAAGTTTGCTGATCATATTTTCGGCGCCTGGCCAACTGTTCGCGCGTCTCGTTCGCGGAAAACGGACAAGTGTCGCAATTCTTTCACAGTTCCTTTTTTTCATGTCCATCGTTTGCTGTAAGCACATAAGGGTGAAATCAGGAATCACAATAAACCTCATGCATAGTATCTCACCTTTTCACTTCCCCTGTCACAATTGCATCAGCTGTTTGGGATATATCAGCTGGCGCGGATATTTAATTTGAGGGGTGACAGATCTCTACGGAATATCGTCCCGAGGGATCGAGGTTATCACAGTACTTTGTTATTTGATTAAGCCTGTTTTAAGTTTTTCTGCTTCAGCACGCAAATTTTCGGGGGAAAAAAATTTATATTTGTTTAAATGGTTTGTGGAAAAATGTCTTTTTAATATTATACTCTTTAAAAACTGAGATAAGTTCATTGCACACTAGACATACTGCTTTGCCATTCATGTTTACGAACAGATATTTAGAGGTCCAGTTTTCGTTAAAACTACGGCGCTCCCTATCAACTTTCCTTACTTTTGATTCACTCACCTTTAATTTTATGAGCATTTATAAATAAAATCTCGAAATTTTTTGTTATTTCTGCTTGAAAATAAGAATTCATAATATAAAACTAATAAAACCCGAAAACTTCGAAACTTACTAACTCACTCCCGCCAGTATTTCAGTTTTTGTCGTTTTTAAAGGCTGGCCAGAGAATTACGGTTTCGTTTTCCTATGCGAAGTGCCTTCAAAATCAGGTACTATTTTACAGTTTCCAAACTAGAATTCTTTAAGCTTATGATATAAGAAAACCAATCAGACAACCAAATTCTCTGATTCCATATAAAATGCTACACTCTTTACGCATATTCTTTTTAATCCAGAAAAGCTCTGAATTTCATTTCAAAACATGACCAGAACTTTTTGTGATCCGTATAGGAAAAAACTAATAACCAAATTTAGAGTGCAGATTTTGCGTGTACTTTTACATTTCAAATAAGATTTGGTTGAATAAGGCAGACTCGACAGACTCGAGCTATACAATATCACAATCCGAATGACAAGCCTATTGTAAGTCAGGACTACAAATTTTAAAACCTACGTCTGCGTAGGTCCAAGTAAAAAATTCTGATGCGAATAAAACAGGATGAAAATTTGAATGATGATCAAGTCACGAAATCGTAAATCTGTGCCCAGTCAATATCACTACACAAAAAACAACAATAATTTGTATCAGCATGAAAACTTATTCACTGTTTTGATTCACGCAAAGACATCACTCAAATGAGAGATTAAGACAGGCCAATCATAGAGCAGTTGCTTACATTGACTTTCAGTTTCGATTGGACGAATTCACACAAAACGTCAAAAATAGGAGCGTTAAACAAGTTTCCCATCGACGCTTTTACTTTTACATGCAGCATAGTTTACCCAACCTATTTTTGTATACTACACATATCTTCTGTCTGTATGTGCCTATATAACCAGTTTGACCCCCAGTTTTCACTCTATGTTTGAACACGACCATTCCGTGAAAGTAGCTCGATTGAATTTCATATGATTAGAAGAAAATACTTATACGAGTTTACTCGTATGTACGATAGATATGTTGTCGCCTTAAAATTGGGGCTTTCACGCGAAAGCATTGATAAAAATTGTTTTTCAATATACTAATAGAGGAACTTTACGGTATTTATTGTTTACTTACTACAGCGGAACTCGAAACGTTTTAGGAGTAACGAAATCTATGTTCGTCCAGTTCTGAAATAGTTAGATTGCATTGCCGAAACCGAAATGTGATGAAATATTTTTCAGCATTGTCTTGGGCAAAGAAAAATAATTGTTTGAAAGTTTGAATTCGTTGCTGGCCGATCAGAGCATCGTCGTGGGCCGGATTGAGCATTTGGTCCGCGAGCCTGCAGTTGCCCAACTTTACTTTTGATGCACTTAACGCGTTCTATACGGCATATGTTAAACACAAATCAGATGAATCGACGAATAGCCGTGCTTGGAGGTAATAATATTTATAAATTTCCACATGTGCCATTTTTATCAATTAACTTAACGTACCTCACGTTATTGCATGAATGCAAATCTTTTCACGCATTCCCTTATCATTTATGGGAGAGTTTATCAGAAATTCCAATCTAAATTCATATGTACTATTTTTCTCTGCCAACAGAAACGAGACTCTTCAAACAAGTAATTATAGCACAAAATCAATCGCGGTTTCGTCATGGATGACAGACACTCATCAGGAGCTGCCACATGCCATCATCCACGGGGCAGCTCGAATGCATGGCCCCGAGGTGTACATTGGCCGCTTTATATGCATGTGAGAACACGCCCAACATGCAACTTATATTGAGGTGCAGATTTCCACACTAGATTGTGGTTATCAACAAACACTTTTGACACAATCAGTGTTTGGGAGTTTTTATCTTTTCTTCACTATTATTATGTTTCACGCACTTAATGATCACTCATGTGAACTTTATATTTCGTCCACATGTATAACCCAAGGAACAACGAAGACCGAAAGCCAAGAAGTACAAATGTTATTCACTTTGTAAAGTTTAGTTACTTGATATTTCTACCGTTAAAACACCTGCGGAAACTAAATAACGATACGATTACCAATGAAATCACCATTCCAAGAAAAAAATATAGTTACAAAAGAAAATGATACGCGGTCGTCATGTCCATCTGCCGATTTTTTTCTTTTTCCGCTGTTATGCTGATATTTTTTTTCTGACATGACTTCTCGTAGTCCCAAAATTGACTTTCAGCATCACCAGACTCTAGCTGTCACCTGACTTAAGATCCCGACCGAACTGCGTTACAACCAGACTGACCCCAATCACCTCACTCAAATCCCGCCACCCATTGTTCTCCCAATCATCCGCTGCCCTTAAAATATTACGTATTCAAAGTTCATTATACTTCAATCCCGTGCCCTCTGTTAATCTTTCAAACTTTTGCCAAATGCAATATTTCCGATTGCATGTCCGGTGAATTGCTTATAACCATGATAGCAGCAAGCATCGGTATAGCAATATGCAAATCATCATCCCCTCAGAAATATTTGCGTTTGATGAAACTCAAAAGATATTTGCCACTAAAAGAATCTGAACCCACGATCCCAGTAGAACCTCAAATTGGGAGCCCAGCGTGCTACGAGCCCACCCACACTACGCAAGTGTTGATGTTGGGAAGGTGGATATTCGCGCCACTTGCTGACATTCCCTTCACCCACTAGAGATTGAACAATCAAGTTCCAATTGATCCCATGCGATGAATGCTTGCATCAATAACATTGTAATGGGTGAGTTGTTATACGCTTGAACTGGTTCAAGCGTCATAAAGGAATCAGATAGTATTAATTAATTTGCTATTGGTAAGACGAAAATAATTTTTGATAAAAAATTAAAGTACTATAGGTGCAAGCGAAGAGGAAAAACGAATCTCGAACCTTTAAAATATTTAATAAATCTAAACACACGACAAGAATAGGAAAGATTAATATAATTTAGATGTCGACTCGGCGTCGTGACAGGAGTAACCGAACAAGAGAGCGAACCTATGCGCCGGCCGCTTAAATGCATGTAAAATGCTGACGATGGTCGTCTGGTCATATCCACGGTGGTCGCCATCCGGTGCCGATGAATATGCATTGTTTGCATAACATTTCGACACTTAAGACTGCTCGATGCCTGAGACGTCCACTCGTAGTCGCTTATCCACCAGCCAGACTGCTTACTGTGCACATTTGTCACCGCGGGTGATATCTTTGCGCGAGTCATCCATATGTTGATAGTTGCATGTCCAGTTGGTTGGGCATCAGTGAAAGCGAATCCATGATGCGTGCGTGGCAGTCGGGGATTGGATGCCTGTATGTCCGTGTCGGTCCGGCGTTGTGCAATACTTGTGGCAGTCGGGGATCAGAGATTTGTTGATCCGCCACATACAATAAAAAAAGGGATATTTTGAATGGCAAGGCCAAGTTAGGATTTTTGTTAATAGAGATAATAGTGCAAATTTACAAGTAGCGATAACCGGGGATTAAGGAAGGGAAAATAATTAAATATTTTAAAAGAAACTCGACATTAATGAAGTTCGTTTTTATATACAAGAGAATGCCGAAAATAGCCGGAATTCGCAACAAATACTCGTAACAATATACTCGTTGCCAAGAAATTTTTGCGATGTTGATAATACCTGTTATGGCATCTAGATGATTTTTGACGTGGTTTTTTTCTTTAGTCTTGTCTTCCTCAGGAATTACTTTTACTTCAATAGCAGGGTCTTTGAACAAATTAACAAAGTCTGAGGCTGTTTTAATATCCTTTCTCATCAATGCATGTCTGTCGGTTGTTTTTTTTAGATATCCTCCTGCGGCATCCATGGGGCCTTTACCTTGGTCAGGCTCAATAAAAGTCCAGCTAGATTTTCTTACTTGTTAAAAATCATTAATCAAAGTAGATATGAAGTATGTCAACATTTTCTAAAATTGTGGTTAAGATCGATTTCAAATGAGCCTTTATTGCGTGGGTTAGGCGATCAAATTTGCACTCACTGTAGCGAAAATCTTGATTGCAAATGATGATTATTGTTTTGTGAATAACATACACCCGTATGAATAGCTAACTGATTTTTAGCAAAATGTGTATATCGTATTTCATTATCGTAATTGATCGTATAGCTCTGTTATGCACACAATTTACATTGTTTTATGAAGATGTTTGTTGAGAAAAGATTACTTAAAACTTTTTTGAATAGTTCTTATAAATAATTTTTCTACATATTCTTCTTATCTATCTATATCGTTCATATCGAACATATACTAAAAGAAATAATATTCAATCAATTATACAATTAATTTACATTATGAAAAGGATCTTTCAAATTAACTTTTAGCTGTCGTGCTAAAGTACTTACACTATTAGTCGCGTGGGGTCCAATGGACCCCAGAGTTAAATTTTGAAAAAGAATTAAATTAAATAAGTAAACTTATTTATTTTCTATACGAACTTCAAGAACTATATCAAAAATAAAAAAATATTCTACATACAAGAAAATACATACCTCATTAGCAGTACTTATAAATTATGTTTACTTTTTTGCACATAAATCACAACGTTTTTTTAGATGTTCATTGCGCATAAATAGATTGTATATAGCGCATTTCGTTCTAGTTTTTCTATTATTGTATTGGACCTCGGACATACATAACAACGGCCTTTGGAATTACTTAAATGCCTTTCGGAAGGTTAAGATCCCGAGTCAATCTGCAGCCTTCTTTTCAAAGTCCGTAGCAGAGTGAGAATTTTAGCTCTTTTGATTTTCAAATTTAGTACAAGTTCTGTGGATGTTTTTTAGAGAAATTCTCTCCTAGTAATACTACAGTTATTATTCGTATTCAAAATAACATACGCGTTTATTGCTGCTACATTGAAGAGGTGAAAAAAAATTACCATGGGCAATCTGTTCGTTCGCCGGGCAACGTTATACGTATGTTTCACACAATTTATCGTTAGTGGATACACCGCCTTTGGTTTTGTTATAAAATTTTGTTATTTCCGGCTTTTTCTGATCGTCTTCACATATTGCTTGATCGTATTGCATAATTGACAACAGAATCACCACCTTAGACTTTTTTAGTACACATGAAACAAGAGTCAGTTCATTATGAAACCCAAATTTTGATGGATGTACTTCATTTGTCTTTTGAGGTAAAAACTCTAATGGAATTTCCTATTTGTTTGTTCGTAAAGTACCAACCAAAGTAAGCTTCTTTTGTAGTAAGTCTGTTTCCAAAGGAATACTAGTATACCAATTATCGATTGTGATATTACGCCCCGTACCTTTGATTGATTCTGCAAGTCTATTCACGATGCAAACTGTATCATTTGGCAACTTATATGGGCCATCTGGCGGAATACCAACATAAACTTCAAAAGTTTGAAGATAAGCTGTTTTGGCGTCTACCATTACATGGTGTTTGATCCCATATTTATTGGGTTTGCTGGGCAGGTAAACTAAGCTGAAGAATCTGCCTCTATAAGCTGGTAACTGCTCGTCTATTGTAATATATTCGGAAACCGTGTAGTATGTTTTGAAGTTATTACTCAATAGATCACAAAATTCTCGTTTTGGTGCCAATTTATCAAGCTGTAATCTGGATGCTCTAGATAGTACATCATCAAATTGTAGACAACAAAATATAAACAAAAAACGTCGAGATGGCATCAGATCAGAAAAAAAATCTATTCCCATTAAGTCATTTGCCCACACATCAAAGGAACTCAAATGCGAGGGTCTCAGCACGCCAGACATAATCAGCAAACCAAAAAATGCTTGTAGCTCTTCACCCGTCAAATCTTTTGCGTCGCGTTCTCTTTGAAATCTTTGGCGTACTTTGTCAATGTATACGTTTGTATTTCTAAGAATAAGATCTATTATATACGTATCAAAAAATTAATTGAAACAATCAATCATGTTTTTAGCATTTTAGCTTCTTCTTTTGGTCCAGGTGAATTCAATACGATGTTGTGGGCTCTTTGCCGTATCCTTTGGGTTGAACACGTTTGGAACCATTTTGTTTCCTTGTCTTTTCCTAAGTCATGCTCTAAAAATGCAACTTATGCGGATAATTATTATAAAAGTTCTTGTCTGATTCGAGTTAAACGCGCAACTGGGCGAGAAGTTCATAAATTTGGAATCTCATGACTTCGTTAGTGCTGATCCAGCGTCTGGCTTTTTCGCGTTTTCGAGAAACGTTTGCAATGTTTCCCAGACGGTGTCAGTTTTACGCGGTTCTTGAATTTCTGCATCTTGCGAAAAAGATGCAGGCGCGTGGGAATGTTTTTTATTAGTTGATTCTGCTGACGCATACAAAACTTCTCCCCGCTTTGACGTTGAATTCTCCTGAATTCGATTTTTAATTTCAATTTTGATTTTTTTCTGTTTCCGAAAGTAAAAAATTAATGACAAAATTATTGCAAATACTATTATAATTAAACTAATATCGATGCCCAAATTTCTTGTGTTATGAAACCTTAATTCTTCAATTTTCTGCGAATTTTTAATATTTTTTATAATAATTTCATCCAAAGTTAATTTCGAGGTAAAATTTACACTATCTGTATTTGGGTAGTAAAATCGATCATTTTTTTCTGTTGAATATTTGAAAAATAGTGATTCAGAACCAATATTGTACAGTTGTTGAAATGGATTAAAAAGTTACCAGTTACAGTTACATTTCTTTTATCACATGTATGATTTAAAATTAGATTTAAGGCATTTTTAATGACAATTGTTTCTTGATCGATCTCTAAAATTTCTGTGTTAATGTTTTCGATTAACTTACAATTTTTTTTATAAATACAATGTTTTGTAATTTTGAGTTCATGTATACTGAATTTTCCATATTAAAAACTATTTCGTTTGGAGAATCAATTTCTTTAAATTTGTTATTCGTTACAGGTAATATTATATGAAGTTGGATTTTTATGAATTCATTTGGTATTTTTATTGCAAAAATTAAACAATTGTTGTCTGATTTACGAAGTCCAACTTTTACAAATTGCAATTTATGTATGTCGATATTGTACATTTCTATTTCTTTATCCGAGAGAATGTTTGGGTGTAACATGCCATATCTCGCGGATGCAATGTTATTTTGAATGTGGTCAATCCTGCTTTTTAGAATTTGGATTTTGATTGATTGGTCGAAATAAAGGTTATTGAAATAAGAGGTGTTTGCGATACTGTTCATTTGACTCGTGATTGTACGTCGGTCTTTTGTGATAATGTCCCCTAATGTTCTCATTGTCTCAGTAATATTTTTATTAATTTCTATCTGTTGATTGGCGTTTGTAATCAGGTTATGGTTGTTAATGTCAATAGTCTTAAGATGTTCGTCTATATTCCGTCTGTCTTGGTCATCCATCGTTCCAAAGAGCCAGTTTTGTGCGTTACCTACTAAATTAATGAGTCCTCTTCTATGTCGTTTCATGTCTAATGGGGTAAATGTCTTGACTTTATAAGTTAAATTGTCCAGTTCTGTTAGTATAAGGTCCCGTTGCCCGTTTAGATGTTCGGCGTTCATTTTAAATTCATTAATTATGCTTAGAATTTCCGCTGGATTTATTATGTGTAGGACGATATTGGATTTTGTGGGAATTTCGACTTCATTCAAATGTATTTGTGTGTGTCCTGAAGTATCCTCAATTTTGTGTAGAGTTAAATGTCCGTTTGTTGGATGCAGTAGTGAGAACAGTATAAAGAAAAATGCGATGATAAGCTGAAATGTACAGAATAAGAAATGTTCAAAAAATTGTGTGGGAAAGTCGTAGTATGTAAGTTAAAGTAGTAGTTTTCCTTGAATGATTTTGATTATCATTTTGTTTCGAATATAAGGTATATTTTCCTGTGTGAAGGAGATTATACGGCTTCTTGATATGTTTTCTGCAATACTGCAACAAAAAACACCAGACTCACTTCCGTTTTCTTGTTGGGGTGTGTTTTCTAATTCTTTTTTCGATAAATCTGACAAATCAATGGGTATTCCTAGCTTATCTATAGATTCTTGTTTTAAGAAATCTTCCAAAGTATTTACAATTTGTGGATTTGGTACACCTAAAGAGTCATAATATTTTATGGTTTTTTGCCGAAAATCGATTATACTGATAGTCCAATGGTTTTTTGCCGAAAATCGATTATGCTGATAGTCCAATGGTTTTGGTTGATGTGTATTGGAATCAATAAAATATCTAAATGAAAAATGTTTATGTTTCGCGTCCATCTTTTAATTGCCTGGTATCCTGCACTCAAAAGACGTGTTGTAAAAAAGATGTTCGTGGCATATACTTAAGGCAGGTTTTGCGAAACATCTTGATTGCTACGAACGACTATTAGTTTTAAGTAAAACTCTATGATTTTATCATTCAGCCATTTATTAGTTTTTAATGTTTTTATATCCCGTCGGGTAATATCTAGGCGGAATTTAGATGTTAAAACATCATCGTCTGAGCCTTCATTGATTGCATTATGAATTATTGATAGTTGCTCTTCTGTGAGATTTGGAAAATCTGATTTATTATCAGTCAATGCTCCCTCGTTTGGAAATAGGTTATGTTTTAAGGGCTTTTTAATATTGCTTGAATGGGTGTTTTGGAGTTTACTTTTTATAAACCTTGGATGTTGTTTAAGCCTTGCTGCTTTATAATTTTTGATAAAACCTGTTGTCCTAGTTTCTTCATAATCTTCACGTTTTTCTTTGTGATTTCCTCAAAGTTTACCTTGTGGAATTGGATGTCATTGGGTGTACATTTAACGGTGGAATGATACCTATCTTTATAGTTTCTCACAGCTTGTTGCTGTTACGGATAAAACCGAAGGGCACCAGGATTACCTCACCCCGAACACTATCGTAACACTCGCGTGACTATGTATAGTCAGAAAGCTAAGCCGCACTCGACTAGGGTTTGTTTGCCAGTCCAAATTGTAATCATATTAGTAGTTTAAATACGATTATTGGTAGTCTTAAGCAAACATTGTCATCGAGCGAAGATCAGAATCACCGCCTGTTCGAAGTTGGAATGTTCCCCAGATATTTCGATAAAACCAAAACCTAACAAGATCGCGCCAGATGTTGCCAAGGAGGATTCGGATGATGAGAATTCACTGTCTTGAAAATGCCGATAAAACGCTACAGTTTCTCCGGGAGCAACGAATACATTTAGAAAACATCGGTTCCCATGATATTGTCGATGGAAACGCATCTCTAAATTTAGAATAATTGTCCGGTTTACGAATCGTTCCAAAGTTACATTGCTACAGAAATGCTAGATGGTGACACCAAATACGATGCTGGTGAAGAGTACAGTCTTCAGGAAGCTGAGAAAGGAGTGATTTCTATTTCGTAGTCCATTCAGGAGACAATCAAAACGGACACTACGTCGCTTACATAAATCCGCTGTCGGAAGGAAATTGGGGTAAGTCCGATGATGACGTCGCTTCATGCTGTACGAAATTTGAAGCCATTGAGCATAATCACGGTGGTTCAGATAATGAAATAACCCTCAAGCTTCCGTGCAAATAACTTATGATGTGAAGATTATTGGGAAACTTCAATACGAAGTGTTGGCAGGTGGCTTAAATCGGGTTCATTTATGTCTATTGAGTGTGCTAGACACAGCAGAACAAGAAAAAAAACATTTAGTAGATGCTGATGTCTATTGACCCGTCTTTAAAATGAGTGGGAATAATGTCTGTCGCGGCCACAGTCGACAGCATATATAATACGATGATAAAATATGATGACGGAGCTTTCCGTTGCATTTAAACGTGATAGTAGATTTATTTTGTTCATTTAACTATAAAATTAATAAATGAAATATGATATATTATAATAATACGATAATAATGATGATGATATGCAGATAGTGATCAGACACGAATTACAACTACACCGCTCGGAACGCCGCGGCACCGCTCGAGGGCCGGAAGACAAAACCGATAGAGCTATAGCAGGTAGAATTAACGTAAAATCCAATAACTTAAAAAAAACCAGAGAAAACATACAAAACAAAAATTGTTGTGTTGTACATTCGTTCTAGAGGAAGATGATGATAAAAGTTCCAAAGAAGTAAAATTAATAACGAAACAAAAATTAGGATAATAAAGTTATTAAAGATGCAGTAAATTAATGAAATAATGCCAAAACCGATGAGAAATGTAGAAACTAAAGAGCGTACTGATTGAATATCGTAGAATGAAATATGCAAACAAAATGGAAATTATCATGTTCGCAGTGGTAATGTCAATGCAAACGAATTATGAGAATGAGAAATACAGAAAACATTGATAACCAACAACGTAAAGTGTATCTTTGAGATAGCTTCAGTTTTAGTATTGTAATTTATGTTTTAAGGTGAAATATAACTAGAAATGGAAGGAACAGACAATTTAACGTATAACAAAAAAAAGGAAATAAAATGCAAACAGCAATTTATCGTGTACACACACACAAACACAATATTTAGTAGATACAAGACACTTGCAAAGAAGCGAGAAACAAAAAGTAAAAAATAAAACACAAAGCTACAAACGCAGAAGCGATAGTAAACCGTATGAAAGCAGGAAATAAGAGAAAAAAGTTTTACATTTTTACGGGAATATATCAGATGTATAATATAATTTTTAAAATGTAACCAACCCACATAAATCGCAACACATGTAACCGTGACCCGGACACGCATTAGGTTGAACTTTGGGCTTTTTGGTGATATTCAGCAAAGTCCCAAAGACGTGAGGATTTTCTTTTTTGGAATAATTAAAAAAATATACTGCCGATCGATCACACACTACTAACAATAAAATCAAGAGAAAATTGAAACATAAACACACATCACTGACAGGCCAAACTGTCAGTGAATTACGTTCAGCTGATTCAGTCGAAGTTGGAGTACTCGCCACCAGAGGGGAGCGGCGACCAAGTGGCGGCAAGAAGGTATTACCCCGCTGAAGAGGTGGGTGACCGACGAGCGGAACCATAGCCGTTAGGAGGAGGCTATATAAGCACGCGAGGAATGACGCGCCTCCTCTTTTTGATCTCTTGTATCGTGGGCGACGACGGCAACGGAAAGAACAATCAGCGAGAAAGAAAGTCGAAGCGCGGCGGAATCGTTAAGTGGAAGACAACGGAAGCAGCAGAGCGAAATCCACATTAAGAAGAACATTGTTGGTAAAGCGACGAGCAAGTTTCGATTGGAAAAAAGAAAGGCGACGGAATATACTAGCGAACACGATCGTCGAAGGGGCCCCTTTGTAGGGTTAGAAGTAACGTAAGTTATTTTTTTGATAGAGTGTATCTTTTATTGAGATTATAGTTTCTTTTGAGTTGAATACAAGTGTGGAAAAATTGTAGATATTTGAAATTTATTGGTGTTTAATTAACGTTCAAAGGAAGAAATTTTAGTGCCGTTCAAGACACTAAAGAAGTAAGTTTTTTTGTTTCAGTTCGCTGTTGTAACGAGTGCGGCTTGGACGGTCAAGTCAAAGTGAAAGTGTCGGGAGGTTGAATAAAGCCCGTGATAGCGGAGGTCATAGTGTTCGGGGGTGGTTTTGTGGTCCACACGAGGGACATCTTGATTGAGAAGTGAAGAATATAGGGTGTTAGTGAAGTGGTGTAGAGGAAGGATTAGAGTAAAAATCGTAGGGTGTTTAGGACTACGGGTAGCGAGGGTATCGGCCGAATACCGTCGAGTGTAATCCGGTTGGTCGCATTCTCGCTTGGCGGCTATTTGAGGCTTTGAGGGAAAAGCGAGTGGCGCTCCACGCCCGTCTTCGGACGAGCTAACAGGGCCCATAAGCCTCGCCGGAGCACCCCAGTTTCCCTGGTAAAAAGTGGGTGTAACATTGCATCATTCTCCTTGTTGAAATTTTACGTGATACGTGAGAACTCTAAATTTTTCTAATATTTTTCCATGGAATCTCTCTACATCTGCGATCCCGGTATTATTGTGTGGTTTAGTTAAATGTAGTTCTACATTTTCGTTGTCCAAGAATTCCCTCATGAGAACACCATTGAATTCATTTCTTGCGGCAGTTTTTTCTGGTTTACCAACTCTGGCAAAATGTTCTTCAAGGATATCGATTACAGTTACATGATTTCTGTCAGTTAGAAAGTATGCAGATCCCAATTTTGAGAATTCGTCGATGATTGTGAGGAATGACTGCTTCATAATAGTGAAAAAGTCGATTTGAATTATTTGGTTAACATTATTTCCTGTTTTGGAAAGTTTAAATTTATTTTTATTTGGCTTTCGATCGCATTTTACTGCTTGACACACGTCACATTGGTTGATAACAACGTGAATAAGATCAAATAGTTTTGGGTAATATATTTTAAATTTTATTTTGTTGAATGTTTCTTGGATTCTGGAGTGTAAACTTTCTTGAACATGGAAAAGTGCAATTTGTCTAACAGCTTCTACTTCTGTTTCGACATCTTGTGCCCTAATTGAACACTTTATGAATTTTATTTGTCTTTCGTTAGAGAATAGTTCGCGAAGTTTTTCCTGAACAATGTTATACTTGTGGTCAGGTCAGGTAATTCAGAATATATTCCGATTGTTCCTTTTGTTATATACCTCCTTAATATGTCACTGAGGTTATCAAAGTCATATTCCGCAATATAAATAACGCGTTTTTTGTGAACAAAATCATTTCACAAATTTTATTATTTGTGAGGATGATTTGGGTATTGATTTCTTCCTTGATCGGTTTGTGATCAAGGAGCTCTTCGTCAGCTGAGTGTATGGTCGCCATGGTGGCGTCATCGTTATCATTTTCAATATTTAGAAGGACTCCTAGTTCTGAGAATGTGTTAGTTTTATCTGATTTTGAGGTTTCTGATTTGATTTCTTCCAAGAGTTCCAGTCTACTCAAAAAATCTGCCTCCTTGTTTTCCTTCCCTTTTATGTACTCGATTTCGTATTGGTACTCGCTAAGTTTTAAAAGCCATCTTTGATGTCTTGGAGAAAGATCTTTTCCTCTATATTTAGCCTGTAAATATTTAATCGGTTGGTGATCTGTAAAAATTTTAAATTTATTTCCATATAAATATGGTCTAAAATATCCCACAGACCATATAATGGCTAAACATTTTTTATATATTTATCAAACCTAACAAGGTGTTCACACAAAAATAAATACAAATACATTTCCTTATGAATAAAATATAACATATAGTATGTCTTAATAGTTTCTTAAAAATATATAACTATCATAACATCACATTTTTATTGCTTTAACGTTACGAAAAAGGATAGGGACGAGTAGGAATTAGGACGAAATTAACTTGGAAACGGCTGTTTTAAATTGGGATCTTGAGATGGTTTGAGAATAAAGGTGACCTACACTGTTCAAAATTTTGCAACATCTATTTATTGGCTCGTTCTCACCATAGATCGTGGAATGTTTGGTTTCCACCAGTAAACGAGAATGTCGTGTAAATCTTGCTTGTTCGTTCAAGATTATCCTGTCGGCGAGGTACTGAACTTTAATAGTACCCCTGAGGACGTCAAATGCAAAGCAAGAGCCTATCATAGTCCTACGGGAGGCAAGTGAATTCATATTAAGAATAGATAGCCGATTTTCATATGATGGCAAATTATGAAAATTTTGTGGGTCGTACAGGGATCTCAAAGCAAATAGCAAGAACTGTTTTTGAACGGAATCCAATCTCGCTGTATGAATACCGAAAATCGGATTCCAAACGACACTGGCGTATTCGAGAATAGGGCGCACTAGTGATGTGTATAAAGTTTTTGTCACCCTCAGATTTTAAAATTCTTTAGCTTTTGTCAGTAGCAGAATAATTGCGTTCGTGACAATTAAGTGTTCTGGATGCAAAGCAGACAGGGTGGCCTTCTTGAGAATGAACGGCGCCTATCGCATAGTTTGAGGCATCGGTGGTGAGGTGAAAGGGTTTGCTGAAATTTGGGAAACGCAAAATAGGGTGAGAACTGATAAGAGTTTTTAATTTTTCGAAGGCTTCAATGTAATTGGGATCTTTTGTATTGACTTTACAATCTTTTCTTAAGAATTTTGTCGTAGGCTGCGCTACTTTTGCATAATCTCGTATAAATTTACGATAGTAGCCAGTGAGTGCTAAAAAGCTTATAATTTGTTTTTAAGTTCGAGGTAATTTTAGGTCTTCAATAATTTTTATTTTCTCCGGATTCTACTTTAGTCCTTCTTTGGTAATTATGTTACCTAAAAACCTAGTTTCTCTTTGCATGAAGTTACATTTATCGATTCGGACCTTCAAATGATTTTCCTCTAATACTTTGAAAATTTCAGTGATAGACGTGATATGCTCTTGTAATGATGTACTAAATATAAGGACATCGTCCAGATAAACGACACAAGTTTTGTTGATAAATTTCTTAAGTACGTCATTCATGAGTCTCTGGAATGTCGCCGGAACATTTTTTAAGCCAAACGGCATTCTCACGAACTTGTAAAGACCGTGGGGTGTCACAAATGCGGTCTTATGTCTATCTTCTTCTTTTGCTAATATTTGATGATAGCCTTTCGCAAGGTCTATCGGCGAAATATATTGGGCTCTGCCAAGTTTATCCAATAATGACTCGATGTTTGGCAACGGATATTTATCGTCTATTGTAACTTCGTTGAGTTTACGGTAATCGATCACGAGCCGAAATTTTTTATTTCCGGAATTTCACTTTTTTTCGGAACAATAATTAATGAGCTTGAATATTTAGAACAGCTTTTCCGAATTATTCCCTGAGATTCCAACTCAGTAATTTGTCGACGAACCTCCTCCGCGTGTTTTGGTGGATACCTGTATAATTTTGAGTTTATTTGTGCGTCCGTTATTGTTTTAATTTCATGTTGAATAGACGGAGTACTAGTCAATTTATCTCCGTCTTTGTAAAATATTTTATTGAACTTATTGATCACTTTAGAAATTTCCGAGTATTCTTCCTCGTTTAAGTGATCTAATTTAAGTCTCTTTATAAAGTTATCCTCAACACTTTCTAACGAGCAAATTTCTTTAAAGGTATATGGGGTGTTAGTGAACTTTATCACTTGTCCATTTAAAGATATTGTTTTCTCTTCTATATCGATAAGAGTATCGAGGGTATTGAGGAGATCCATACCAATTATAAATTGGTATTTTCTCCTTTGAAGGGCTTTAACCTTCCGTCTGATTCTCGCCGCCGAAGGTAATTTGAATTCCTTCGGAGCGACAGTATGCACTTCATACTTAATCACATCTTTATTTGTAATTGTGTTAAATACAATAGGATTTATTGGCACTTTTTTAAAACAATTAATAGATTCGTCGATTATGGAAAAAGATGATCCAGTATCGACGAGAGCAACATATTTTATATTATTTATTGTAAAATTAATCATTGGCAACACATCCCAAGTTAATTTTGAAAAAATGGCCTCTTTACCCATATAGTTTATTTCTACGGGATCTAGACTAGCATCACATGATACTGAGTTATCATTTTCTTCGATAAGGTCATTAGAAAAATTTCGTGATGAATTTCTCGATCTAATTCTTTCAACATTTTCGATTTCCATAGGTTCCGGCCTATGCAAATCGATGTATTCATTTCTTTCAAGCCTATTTTGGCCTGATTGGCGACGCTGGCCAGAATTTCGATTAAATTGAGGGTTTGGATATCGAGGGTTATTTTGTGACCTGAATTGACCAGAATTTGAGTTAAATTGGTTGTTCGGTTGGTTATTAGACTGATCATTATATTGATAAGTGTTTTGGTTATAATTTTGATTATGTGTCTGATTTATGTCACGGTTCTGTTGTCTGTTTTCGTTAACTTTACGACTGAATTGTCCCGAATTGTTTGTCTGTACTGGGTCATTATCGCAATTTTGATTATTTGTATTTAAATTCAATTTTTGACGCTCACTCCCGAACACTCTCTTCACATTTTCACTTTTCTTTTTGTCACTTTTATATTCATATCTAATGCACGCATTTTCGAATCTTCTACTATTCATAATATCTATAATATCATCAATATCGTGCATTTCAAGTATCTTGTCTAAAAGTATTCCTTGTGTCATTTCTTTGGCAGTGTTAACCAGGATTGCGTCAACATTGCTAAGATCCACGAACAAGGAATTCTTATAGTAGATGCACAATTCATCCTTTTTACATTTTATTTTTTGTAAGGCTAAAGCTAAATCATTTACAGTTTTACTCCTAAGGCTGCTTATCATCCTATATACTTCGTAGAGCTCGGTGTCCGGTTTTTACCGCAATTGAAGAGCTCGTTTTATTGCTTCCCAGTCATCCGGTTCCCGAACGTTGATGACCACATCTTTTGCCGCTCCTTGAATTTTCTCGAAGAAGATGTGCCTGGTTGCAGTCCTTTTCATATTTGGGTCCTCGATACTATCCAAGTAGAACTCAGTACTGCAAATAAACGAATTGATTGACACTTCACCTGATCCTATGAAGGTATTCATATGTCGAATTTCCTTCAAGATTTTCTGGGATTGATCCATTGCGTTGTTCTGATGTATGCCTATGCTGCTCACCGTTTCTGCCAAACGATTTATTTGATCATGATTGTTTTGATTCGCAATCAATTGGTTGATCGCTGCTGCGAGTTGCACGTATTCCGCTTCCTTCGCTTGCAGCTTTTGCTCTAGCTCAATAATTCTTGCTTCCATAATTCCTTTTCTGCAATTACTATGAAGAGCGTATCGCTTCTCCTTTCTGCCAATGTCACTTTTGTTATCAATCTTTATTTTCTCACTGAATGTTTATTAAAAAGGCAAGATATCCGGCAGCCTCACCGGAGAATTTAAACAGCTTAAAGGCCTTACGCTGTTCTTGCCAACACTCGCGAGTTGTTTGGATTGATTATTAATTAAGTGAGTTAATTAACTGAAATCACTTCGCGATTTCACTAGCCGATTCGTTGGTTTTTCTGCACTTTGATCGACCGTATTTGTTTGCGATTTATTTTCGCGTAACTTTTTGAGTGTTTACCGACTGCGCCAAATATGTCGTGGCCACCGAACGACATAAAAAAATAAAGTTCCTAAAAATTCCACTGGAACTTTAACTGTTTCAAGGAAAACATGGATTTTATATTTTTAAAGCAAGTTATTTATTTTCATGGACTTATGCGGATAATTATTATAAAAGTTCTTGTCTGATTCGAGTTAAACGCGCAACTGGGCGAGAAGTTCATAAATTTGGAATCTCATGACTTCGTTAGTGCTGACACAGCGTCTGGCTTTTTCGCGTTTTCGAGAAACGTTTGCAATGTTTCCCAGACGGTGTCAGTTTTACGCGGTTCTTGAATTTCTGCATCTTGCGAAAAAGATGCAGGCGCGTGGGAATGTTTTTTATTAGTTGATTCTGCTGACGCATACATAACTAGCACGTTGTCACTTTCGTCAAATGGCTTCTCTTCGTTCTCATTCAGAAGTGCCCTTATCTGTTCTGTATTTAAAAAGCCGCTTGTCATCGTGCTGTTTGATTTATAACTTTAAGAAAAGAAAAATAAAATTTAACCATACCCTTCGAAAAATTGCACTTCACTTTTATTTGCACTCTCCTCTGAACTGTGTAGTTAACGCAGCTGCCAGCGGAATACTGAGAAGAAAGATACATGTAAGCCAGGAGGCTATCATAATGCACAGGCCAGTACGCGTAATATTTTCTGAATAACAAAATTAATAAACTGGCCTTGGGTCCAATGGATTAAAGGTTAATAAGTACTAAGTGAAAAAAACTTTGATTATAATTAATTACCGTTTTTTGTTCCAGTTCAAAGGAATCTGTTTTTAAAACTTATAAATATTTTTAAACTTCATACATACATACATAATATTTCTACATAATCAGTTTTTGGTTGTGTGAGTGAAATTGTTTAGAAATAAAACTAAGTGAATTGATTATATATGATATTTACATCTGTCAATTAGAAATTTTTTTAGTAAATTATTTTGTTTGTTCGATATCCGCAGGCCAATGCTCTTTTTCTTGAAAAGCCGTTGGGCTTTGCCTTGTTATGTCAGCAGATGCGTCTGGACGCCTTTGAGTCATCTTCAATGTCTAAAGGATGTGACACAACGCCGCTGTTCACTGAATAAAGCAAAGCCCGAGGGCTTTTCAAGAAAAAAAAAAGAAATAAAATTTATTTGTATCAAATAAAATATTTTAACAGCCACATTTCCCTCATAAAACTATCTGCAATAAAATCTAATTTTGAGCTAAGTTTTCTTTCAGTTATCTATAAATATCGAAAGCTGTTTCTGCATGACCGCGACGTCTTCTAATAAAGCAGTTTTTGATTCGTTGACTGTACTCAAAAGAGAACCTTTTTGGTGGTCTTAAAAATCTTTTTCTCGCTTTTTACAATATTATTTTCGTGAGTGGACTTCCATTGAAAATTCACTAGAGAACCTGTATTATCTCCTGATTCAAACTACGGTTTTCGCATTTATCACCCTAACTCTTCATGCAGTCATAAGAAGTGACATCACAAGTATAATGCTCAATAAACTCTTCTATACATCCGTGTTTAAGCTTTTGCGTATTTTTAAGTTTATTGAATTGTAATTCAAAATGTTTATGCTTGATACACAAACATGTCTCTCGACCCTTTGATTTTCGAGCTACGACCCAAAATGACTTTGCTCTTAGATAAGACCAGTGTCTTTTACGAATTTCGCCTGTAAGTCTTATTATAAATAAAAGAACGCGAGATTTGACATCCGATTTTAGAATCACTTTATTGTTTCTTTCCTTTAGTAATATCTTCTAAGCCATGTGAAGCATTATATTTTTTTTTCAAAGTAGTTCCGTTCATACATTTTCGAAAGGCTTCTTTCTCTTTGCAACTTTTTGGCAAAGCATCTGTCTTCACTTGTAATTGTTTATTCAATACTTCGCTACATAAAAGGCTTTGCGTACTTCAGGAGGTTCGTGAATGCCTTTAATCAAAGTATCAACTTTCCTGTTAGGACTTTTAGGTACAGGTTTCTTTTTATATTTGTTCTTTGAAATTTTTCCGTGAAAAACTTTATTTTTCATTTCATTTAAAGTATTGTTTCTTCTTGTTTTTATTTTTCTGTATACTTTTGCTCTATCTTCCCAAACATTGTTAGGGCATCTCTAGTTGTTACATACTACTAAAACGTCATAATAAAACTCGGGCATCACTGTTAGAATTCCTATAGTTAGACTAAAAGTTTGCGTGCCAATTAACATATTATGTTCTTTCTAATTGCTAAACGATTTGCTTAATTTGACGGCATAAAAAGAAAAAATAGTATAGACAAAGGTTCGGCGATATATCTCCATAATAGACTAAAAGTATCTACGGTTGCATAGAGGCAACCATCCGCTTTCCTTCCTCACACCCCGACTAGCTCATCGAAGGCGGGGCTCATTCGCGTCTATGTGACTTGAGCGGATAACATTCACCAGAGAGGAAGAAAATCTCGATTTTTACCAATTGGTCATATTAAATTAAAACACGCATTATTTAAATTATATTCAACGGTTTAATCATAGCTTATTTCATATGAAACTTTGGATTTTAATTCTACCTTAAATTTTTTTTCTATCTCTTCTGTTCTGTAGAAAAAAAATTATGTCAACTTGACCTTACTTTCCTCAATTGGTAAAATTATTGTTACGTTAAGTTATTGCGACGAATTCCAAAAAAATCTATACATGCATATATATATATATATATATATATATATATATATATATATATATATATATATATATATATATATATGTATATATATATATATATATATATAAGTATATATATATATATATATATATATATATATATATATATATATATATATATGTAAGTATATATATATATATATATATATATATATATATATATATCTATATGTAAGTTTCGAAATCAGAAACTTAACCGGGAGATTGGTTGAGGTTTTGTATGCAAACAATGTATGATGTAGTTGCTGAAAACTATATTTACAATCACTTACGGAATCTTACATTATAAACGTAACACTTATCACCTACCTAAATCAATACAATTGTCGATGGTTTTACAAAGTTATTCACAATCAAATATTCTTATGAGTCTTATTTTCACTATGCTTACAGCTTGAATTTATCTCACGTACTACCACTCCTCTGACAAGTAATTCATGTTGTGTTGGTCGTATGATCGTTCGTGTCGTAATACTAAGTTTTGGCACTGGAGTTTAAACTTACATCCCCCCTTTTTAAGTCAGAGGGTGGAGCCCTATGTTTAAGGTACCAGTTTACTAGCATGGTACAAGTTAATTCATTTTTTCTAAATCTTCTATCTATTAAATAAATCGTATCAGATATTTTTTCTTTTATTCTGTAAGGTCCTGACCTTATTGTATCTAATTTTTCTCTGTTCAGTTTATTTCCATGTTGAATATAAACTAAATCTCCAATTCTATAATCTCTTTTTATTGCCTGTTTATCATAATAGGTTGTATTTTTCGTGTGTATTTTTTTTTTTTGAATTATCTAACGCTACTTTTTTGTTATTTTCTAGATTGTCTATTTTATTTTCCTTTAGATTATCTGGTATAAAAGTATTATCTATTCCTGTTAACAAATAGTTTGGAGTGAATCCTGTTGACCTGTGTATAGTGTTATTATATTCTTTTATGCATTTCTCTGCTATTTTTGGCCATGATTTTCCTTTATTATCATAAATTTTGCATCTAATTCTATTTACCAGTGTTTGATTTGTTCTCTCATTAAGTCCATTTGAGAAAGCAGAATCTACTGCTGTAAAAATTAATGATATATTTTTTTTGTCGGTGAATTGTTTGAATTGTGCAGAGTTTATTCCCGCGTGTTGATCTGTTAAAATGGTTTGAATTTTTCCATCTTTCTCTATTCTGCTTACTAAATTAATAAAGTCTTTTACGACTTGAGTTTTGGATGTGCTAATATACGCAAATCTAGTGAAGTGATCTATAAGTAAATGCAAATATCTTTTTGTGCTGTTTCCTTTAAGTCCTCCAATTGTGTCCAGCGACATTATTTCAAATGGGGTTTCAGCTGGGCCTAACTGGGACAGTGGCGCTTTAAAGCATCCTATTCTGGATTTGTTCTTAATGCATGTCTCACAATTTTTAAAAATAGTTTTAATGTGTTTCTACATATTTTTAAAATAAAATTTATGGCATATGGTCATGATTAGTTGTTTTTAGCCTATATGTCCTTGTTCTGCATGTATTTTCTTAATAATTGAGACACCAAACTCTTCTGTTATCCATGTTTTCTTTTTTTTTATTTATCAATTTATAAACGATTTCATTTTTAATTTCGCTTTTTTAGCTTTTTGTGTTTTGTTCAATTTTTTTTTGAGATGAAGAACACTGTCTTTAAAAATTTATCTTCTTGGGGTTGTTTTAGTATTGCATCCACTCCTTCTACACTGGCGTCTGTAAATAAATATATTGGTGCTTTTTCATCAAATATTGCCAGTGCTGGAGCTGAATATAAGTATTCTTTTGTTTTTACGAAACTGTTACTACATTGTTTTGACCAATGAAATCCTACATTTTTTCTTAAAAGGTTACGTACTGGATCCAATAGTATCGTAAGTTGAGGTATATATTCTAAGTAAAAACTTATTTTTCCTAAAAATTGTCTCACTTGTTTCTTTGTCTGAGGTACAGGGAAATTTTTTATTGCTATTAAGTTATCATTCAATGGTTTAATATAATTGTTACCGATTTTATGACCAAGATACGAAATTTCATTTAACGCAAATTGACATTTTCCTTCATTTAGCTTAAAACCTTGATCCTTCAATGCTTTTAAAGTTTGCTCTACATGTTTTATTTGTTCTTCATAAGTTTTTGAATATACTAGTATGTCGTCTATGTAGTTTACTACAAACTTATCTAGTCCTTTGTTCCTTATGATACTAGACAGAATTCTTTGAAAAATTGCTGATGCAGACTTCAAACCATATGGGAGGCGGTTCCACTGCCGATGACCATGATGTATCACAAATGCTAATTTGTGTCTGTCCTTTTTGCGCACTGGTACCGACCAGAAAGCCGAGTTTACATCAAGTTTTTTAAAAAACTTGCAGTTTCTACCACGTAAAGTCAGATCATCAACCCTAGGAAACGGTTGACTCTCTGGCACAACAATTTTATTTAATTCTTTGAAATCTATACAAAAGCGGGATCTTTTCCCTTCCTTCCCTTATGTAATACCATAGTAACTGGAGCTGCATATGGGCTACATGATTCTTCAATTAATTTTGCTCTCAGCAATTCACTTACTTGCTTTCCAATTTCCTCTTTGCCTTGGAATGAGCATCTATATTTATATTCTATCAATTTAATTGAGGCCTCATATCCTTTAATTTCTGCGATATCAACCTTTGATTTTGCAAAAATATCATTGTTTTTTTTTATTATGTTTTGAATACTGGTTGTACTATTATTTTCAATTTGTACTTCATTTTTAATAACTGTACCTTTCTGAGTTATATTTAAGTTTTCATCTTGGCAAAGTTTGAATTTTTGAATTAAATCTAAGCCCATCAATATATCTTCTTTGAAATAATTATTTTTTACTATATAAAATGGAAAAATTTCATGTATATTATGAATTGTAGTTTTTAAATGTACTATACCGTCGGGTTTTGTTATTCTCTTATCCCTTTTAAATTGTCGCCCCCACTCGTAATTTTATTTACATTATTAATTTTGTTTAAAAATTCCTGACTTATCAATGATACATTAGCACCTGAGTCATATAGACCTATAGCTGGTTTATTATTAACAAGATTTATAAGTGAGGTGACTACTCGTTTTTAGGTCTTTGTAAAAAAATTTTTTTCTAAGACCTACTAGTTTCGCGACCTGTCTGTCCGTCTGTCCGTCCGTCTGTCCGTCCGTCCGTCTGTCCGTCTGTCCGTGCGTCACAGCTGATTTCCTTAGAAACTATCGAAGCTAGAATGCTCAAACTTTGTGAAAAGGTCAGAAGTGATAGTCTCTCAAAAGTTAAGGCCTTGACAAAAATTTGAAAAATGTTTAAGGGGGGTCCCCCCTAATAACGAATTGGCCGTTAAAAATTTTTTTTTAATCAAAGGTAGTCGAGTGGGGTATCAAATGAAAGGTCTTGATTAGAACTTTTAGAATCTGAAATAAAAAAATCATTTGATGAATTAGGGTGTTCACGGGAAGGCAAAATGTACCCAAAATTTGTGTCCCCTCCCCTCGCGATTGGACACCTTTCAGCCGAAAAATCTGAAAATTATCACGAATGTGGACCTTTATGAGTACAAGGGCAACAAATACCTTAGAAATCGAAATTCGCTCAACTTTGTTAATATGATTTGTAGATTTTACATTTTTGCCCATAAAATCAAAACGGTACCTTTAAACTTCTTGAAATTTTGCAATTATATAGACTGATATAAGATATATATGTTCACAAAAATTAATTGAGATCGAATCATAATTAAGTGAGTCATAGCCATTTCAATTATATGGAATTACAACAACGATAACACGTGTTTATGGTTCATATAGGGCTTTCGAATAAGAGGTGTTATTTTGATATTAAAAGAAAAATGCCATTTTTTAAAATAAATTGTTGGATGTTTAGTTCATTATAAAGAAGAAGATATGCCGTTAATAGCAATAACTAACATTGTGCAAATAACTACTGCGACACGCTTACAGGACCATATCCTCTTCATGAAATTTTCCATAACCAAATCGTAAACTGGCTACCCTATGTCCTCGATAGCCTCACGAATTTCATCTTTGAGATCTTGAATTGACGCTGGGCTATTGGCATAGGACTTCTCTATCACGTGGCTCCAAAGGAAGAAGTCGCAAGGTGTTAAATCAGAAGATCTATTCAAAATAACACCTCTTATTGGAAAACCCTATACATTTAAAATTGACTTAGGTACTTTTATTTTCTTTCAATTTTCATAAAAATTTAAGGAAAAGTGTTTAACTTGAACATGTTCAATCGGCCGAGCACTCAGAAAAATCATTTAAGCTAGATTAAAATGGCGGCTGCACTGTGCTTATGAAAGAAACTGCGCATCTTTTGTATATATTTGAACGATTATCTAAGTATTGGATGAATAATTCAAGTTATCGATTCACGCCATTAGAAAACTTGCTTCTAACCCTAGGATGTTTACAAAGACCTTCTGGTCGGAGCACTCTCCTGCTTACTCAACTTGTTTGCTTCTTCTGTGCTAGCCACAATTCTTTCACTATCCACATTATTTATAATTTTAATTTTATCATTCTTTGGGCTCGATATTTGTTTATCTTTTAATCTACACCTCTGTTCTGGGTGAAATCTATCTCTATGACCTAACTTTTCACAAATTGCACATGGTTTGTTTTGTTTTGATATTTGATCACTGTCTTTATCGTTTTTCTTAATGCTCAAATTTCCAAAATGTTTCAATTTTGACATTAAATCTTCCATGGTTAAGATAGACTTTCTTTCTAGTCTGTTTTGTAAAAATTTAGGTAATTTAATTACTATTAAATCAATTTAAGTATTAAGAGTTATGCTTCCATTAACTTCTAGTAATAAATTTCTCTTTTTAAATGCGTATTCCAATAACGAACCATTCAGATATTGATAATCGTATGCATATGCGACGTCAGTCCAAGATTGCACTGAGGAAGTTTCTATAAACGCGTTATTCCAAATCTCCCAATTATTATTTAATGAATTTTGTTTTAAAGAAACATTAAACCAGTCTAGTGCTGATTTTTAAAAAAACAATGTTAAAGTCTCAGCGTATTTGTTTTGATTTATACCTACTCGTTGACACTTCTGAACAAACATCGATAGCCACGTAGTCGCTATAAAGTTTTCGCCGTTAAATTTCTCCAAAACTATATCCTTAGCTAAACTACGACTGCTTCTCGCCAAGACGCTAGTTTTAGTGATATCGGTAGACGTTGTAGTAACTTCTTCCAAATATTCCTCATCAAGCACAACATTTCTCTCTTCATCCAAGTAAATATTTTGAAGTTCTTCCGTCAATGTCACTAACACTTTATTAAACTTATTTCTGGTTTTCAAACTCTTAAATACGTTTTTAACTACAGTTGTGTTAAAGAGTTGCGTATGGTAAGCACTGGTTCTCTTTTCTTGCGGGAATAGAAAAACTTCTTCCTGTCCCGCCAAGTGAATTGTTGTCACTTTAATTGCAGTACTCTTTGAATCGGCTCCGGCTTCTTAGATAAACTGGAACTTTGCTTTTATACTCATTGTATTGATTTGTAAGTTGCGAAATCAGAAACTTCACCGGGAGATTGATTGAGGTTATGTATGCAAACAATGTATGATGTAGTTGCTTAAAACTATATTTACAATCACTAACGGAATCTTACATTATAAACGTAACACTTTATCACCTACCTAAATCAATACAATTGTCGATGGTTTTACAAAACTATTCACAATCAAAAATTCTTATGTGTATTATTTTCACTATGCTTACAGCTTGAATTTATCTCACGAACAAGCTCTCCGCTGACAAGTAATTCATGTGTTGGTCGTATGATCGTTAGTGTCGTGCGACTAAGTTTTGGCGCTAGAGTTTAAACTTACATATACACACATATATATATATATATATATATATATATATATATATATATATATATATATATATATATATATATATATATATATATATATATATATGTATATATATATAAATATATATATATATATATATATATATATATAAATATATATATATATATATATATATAAATATATATATATATATATATATATATATATATATATATATATATATACATATATATAAATATATATACAGATATATATAAATATATATATATATATATATATATATATATATATATATATATATATATATATATATATATATATATATATATATATTTATATACTGTCGCGTGTTATAGTTCGCGGCCGATAATTTTAATGTTCCGGGAAACTGAAAACGCACTGTCTTTTAAATTAAGTTAAAAGAGTTAATTTACTAAGAATGTACAATCATTAATTTCATTATTTTACAAAAGTTTATTAAAATGTGACTTTTCACTTGCCTATAAATTAATATTTCAACTGTCTTCACCATCGATCAATATCGCCTTTAATTTGCACTCCACACATCGCAGTTTCTACTATCGTACGGTAAGTATCCCCCATTTATTTAGCTCGGCTTTATGTGGGATCTCTAGTCATTCAATACATTTCTCGTACATTGGCCAATGTTCTGACGAGAACTACCTGGAATATTCGAACAATTCTGAATGGCCGCAGTGACGTCACTTTCAGATGTTGATCATGGATCTACCTGGTCCATCTAACTGTTTTTATTTTCGATGGTTTCCTTGTGTTGAGGAGTTTGTTCGCTCCGTTTTTCACTTCTTGTTTTTTGGGATACTCTGTTGTGGAAAATTTTGCACTTCACTGTTCTTATCTATTTTCCTGTATTTTTAATTTTGTAGGGGAAAAGGATTCGCAGTGTTTAAGCTATTTGTGCGCTAAGTTTTACTATTTATTCCTTTCGTTTCGCTATTTTATCATTTTTTTTTGGTTTTTTTTTAAATCGTTGGGTTTATTTATTGGGATTCACTGATAATACATTTTATGTTTATTTGCACCATTCCAGGACAGTTTAAATAATATCCTATCTTCAGGATTATCCAGGGTCGAGTTTTGCACGTTCTCACAAAAATTGTATACCCTATATTCAGAATTTAGCACGCACTTTTGCATCCAATCTTTAATAATCACTTTTTCGTAACACTGCACCTTTGCTAACGTGTACGGGATTTTCGTTTATCGGTCCGGGCAGAGTTCTTTCGCGTCGATGCGTATGTTTAATTATTAATTTCCTCCTCTTGGGAATTTCATAATAGACTTTCGCGGTCGCGACGTTCGATACACTTTAACGAATTCTTGAAAGAATCACGGTTTTCCCGCAGCGCATCCTACAACGACAGCGCCAATTAACTTGCCGGTTACCGGTAGGTGAAAAAAACATTTGTTAACTTTTTACACCAGTTTATTAAGGATAAAAGATTGAATACACTTTAGCAATTTCTTATTGTGCGCGTAAGGCGTAGATGAGCACCCTAATGCAGCCTCACATTTGGTGGGTAGGTAAGGAGGCTTAGCCGTGCTCCGCACATTACGAATATCTGTTAAAAACCCAACCCGAATTAAATACCGTTCTCGCTTTTATATGACAAATTTGCTATCTGTTATAATGAAGGTTTGTGGGAATTGAATGTAACTTATAGCTTCAAACTGACTTAATTGAATTGAACAATTTTTATATCGAAAATAATAAAGATGTACTATACATTATTCAAAAATGAAACTGATAATTATTTTATTGATTTGATAATTCATTGCATTTTTATTAATATTAAAGATTAGGTGTCTATGATGTATGTCAATTTAAAGTATAGTGAAATGTACTCATAAGTATTTTGAAAAGTGCATATTCTGAGTTTTTGTACAGCGATGAGATGTATACGGAAAGGATTTATGTGCTGTGAAGTGTGGTGTATGCAGTGTATCAGGAGAAGGAGCAGTGTGTTAGGATGATGTAGATGGAGTGACTGAAGGAATAAGAATAGTGGGAGAAAGTGAATTGGTTGGTAGCAAGGCGGCAGAGTCCGAGAAGGACGACGGGTAACAAGCTTTTAACTTGTTAATTGAAATATTGACCTGTTTGCCCTTGATGTCGATAGTGTGGTGTTTTGTGTGTCTAGCGACAATTTGAAAAGTGCCAGCGTATGGCGGACGCAGTGGTAGACGAATGGCATCGATTCTGACAAAGACGTGTGAGCATGAGCCGAGATACTTAAATTTGAAGATTTCATATTGAGAGTGATTCGTAGCGTTGGCAGATCGAAGTTGAGTGATGGTGGAAATTAAATCGGCACCAAACTCCAATTGCATGAGCGTCTTGCAATTTGGTTGCATAAAATCGCTCGAAAGCCGAGAATTTTCACCATAGAGAAGTTCTGCTGGTGAAGCTGAGAAATTTTCTCGGACTAAGGCACGAAGACTGAACAGGGTTAGAAGTGCATCAGCATAAGATTCGGCAGAAATGTTGACTATAGGAATGGCTTTCGGCCAACGTGTGAAACGATCAATGCCGATAAGGATCCCTGTAATGATGTTAACGGTCCGACAATGTCGATGTGAATGACCTTAAAGCGCTCAGAAACTTTTGGAAAAGTGCTCAATTAAGCGCTGACATGTCTGGAAACTTTGCATGATTGACAACGGGCGAATTCACAGGCCCAAGTATTTATGTCCTTATTCATACTAGGCCAAAAGTATTTGGAAGTGATGAACTTGTGCGTGGCGCGAATTCTAGGATGATCAATGCCGTGGACAGAGGAGTAGACTTTCTTTCGAAACGGTAAAGGAATGTAAGGTCTGGGAGTTGAGCCAGACTCTTCACAGCAAATATCTGAGTCAGAACCGAAAACTGGGAGTTTTACAAACTTGAACTAACCCCGATTTCTTTTAGAGACCTTCAAACCCCGTTCCACTAAGTTGTGACTGAGCTACTGCAATCAAATCTAAAGTACTGCGAAAAGAAATCTCTTCAAAATGGGTCTGTGATAACGTTGACGTGACCAGAAATTTGCTGAATGTCATTAGTGAACTCGCTAATATAGGTTAGATGCCTAAGCTGATGAGGAGTGGCTTTATCGGAATTTTCTTGAAAGTAAATGTTAACGGCCTCTAATCAGTATATAATGTAAAATGTTGGCCCTTCAAATAAAAGCGAAAGTGTCGTATACCCTGATAAGCTGCAAGAAGTTCGCGGTGGTAAGCACTGTATGAACATTGTGCAGAATTTAGTTTCACCGAGTAAAGCCCAAGAGGCTGTCAAGAGTTACTAACTCTTTGCTGCAAAGCAGCTCTAAATGCTAAACTGGAGGTGTCAAAAAATAGAGCAAGCTCGGATGTAGGGCGAGGAAAAAATAGAGTAGCTTCAACAAAACTGGCAGTGACGGCCGAAATTTTTACGAGTGTCCAATTTTTTTTAATTGACCCGGCTATCTTGGATCTACAAAGAAAAGAATTGTATTATCCGTTGGTGTTCCGCAGCGTGAGAGATGAAGCGAGGGTAGAAGTTAACCATGCCTAAGAATCGTCTTAGGTCTTTCACCGTGATTGGTAGTTTGGAGGTTGATTAACCTCGACTCTGTAAGAGTAGGGCTGGATACCTTGTCGTATTTACATTACAAGTTTGATTATGTAACAACAATTTGCAATAAAAACTATTAGAGTACTTACTCTTTTGACTTTTTTGTAACAACATAAATTCACTAAAGCCCACTCACGTAAGAAAATTAAAAAACCGTTTGAAACAAATGCATGAATTTGACAGAAAACATGGTCAGTGTTGCCAAAATAAAATTATGTATACCACCAAATATTGACTTTTGATTAGCAATATATTTTTTTATCTAAATATCTTAATGTATTAAATGATTTCTCTAATTTGTGTCACCTGGAGGTGAAATTGGGAATCGACAAGTTAAGGCCATTATTATTTTTGCAAACGTTATCATATTGAAGATAATTTTTTATATTTAGCCATAAAAGGTACAAATACGACTCTGTGAGGTTTGTGACTTCTGTTTTGAAAAGTGCTACAGACATAATTTGGGGAACCTTTTGCTTGAATATATCATTAATTATTTCAGGGATTGAATTTTCATTAAAGATATTGTTTGCTTCCTATGTAAATTTTTTTTAACATATCACTTTGTATTTTAAGTAAATAATAGTATCTCACTTACAGATCTATTTGCTGATGCTCGTAACGCCTTTTCGATGAGCTGCTCATAAGAAATCCTGGGCTGTAAACACTTTTAGTAGCACTCCTCTGGCGAGGGTCCCTGACCTTTGATTTAATCGGATGTTTCCAATTATATCTGCGGCATATCCATTAATTTCGGGAATATGTAAAAATGTTTGATGAATTCTCTGTTTTGCTGGTTTTCGATGCAATCATATACCAGGTCGAGTTGCCCAATAAAAGTGGCAACGTCTTCTTCTCCAGTTAAAGGTCTTACTGTACTATTACTCGTGCCGTTGTATCCGCTATGGCATTTCGATTCAAGTTTTCTACTTTGTTTACCGCTGGATTATTTGCGCGAAGGCCTACTACAAATTATTTTCGCATTCACGAATAATAAGGTGGCCGGAGTCAAAAAGTCGAACCGCTTGGCCGGTGTTGGAGGTGCCGATGGCCGAAGCAACCTACCGAAAGGGATGACAGATAGAAAAGAGGAGGTCAAATAACTAAATTGCACGCGAGTTAAGTTATGCCTTTAACGAAACTTTAAAAAAAAACTAATCTGGATTCACAATAATTTTTTTATTAAATCGTATCATACAATACTTTAAAATGACTGGGAGGTTATTTTTAACAAAAAGCTAATTTATTAACAATAATTGCTGACATTAAGATTTATATTTACGTTGCACCTTTGCAGGTGAATGCCACTGGCATGTGCTGAAAATACTGATAGAAGTGCTGATAGAAATTTTGATTCGAAGGTGAACAACGTATTCCCATTAATTGGAATAACGAAATACTGATCGAAAGAATTCCATGCAATTGTTTGAATACGTAACGACATCCGGGCTTGGCTTATACTCGTATATATAAACGGGGATATGTAAGAATGCCTGAAACTTTAAACCGTTCTATCAAGATTAAACTCATGAGTATTCCTTTCCTTTACATCAATTTTAGCGACATTCACAATAATTGATAGTGCTTTACTTGAATATTTGAACAGCACAATTTTAAATATAAAAGACATCCGTTAGCACTTATTTACTTTAGGGGTAAGCGTAATTGCATCTATTAAAAGCATTTGATGCCTCTTATCGACTGATAATTCGTTTCTTTTGTGCACCTTTTGTTGATGCTGAATTCGCTGTCCAAAAGGTTTTACTACGACCATGACCCGTTAGGTATCGACAAAAATTTTCCTTAACAAGCTTAGCAACATAATGACACGTTAAAAATTTCGATTTGATTTAGTCACGCGTGATGTACGCAAATTTCTTGGTATTTACTTTTTCCTTTTTTTCTTGATTGTAACCAGAATTTATAAAAATTGCAGCACGTATGTGTTTATTTGAAAAAAAAGACGACAGCTGATAATGTGGTTTCTTAAAAAAAATCGATGACACGGCAACCAAGTGATCAGAATACGGTACACTCAACGGTAAAACCTACCGCTGACATATTTGTATTATTTAGTGCACGAGATTTTCTTCATACTCTGCCAATATAATATACCTTCGTCGTTTTTAAAATCCACTGTTCACTTTCAAGAGAAAACACATTTATATGAAAAGATTGAAGGTATTCCACTGTTTACACTCTTTATTTTTACACCACAAAATATCTGAGCATAAGTTATTACATATTTCCCTATCTTTCCCCGCTTATATTTCCGTCAATATGCGTATATATATATATATATATATATATATATATATATATATATATATGTATATATGTATGTATTTACCTCAAGAACTGGTTAAGGGTTCTATATACTACATCCAATAAATTATATGTGCGGGTTAAATTTACGATTATGCAACTTTTAAACAATTGTATTTGAATTGAGTAATTCATTATGACTTTCGTTATAACGTTACTTTTAATATAGCGGGCACAAGGCTACATTAAAAATCCAAAACTTTCGCTTCACGAAGAACATAACACCAATTTTATCCGAATACATGTAATATAACATGTACGCATCACAATTCATTTTCATTCCGATATTATTCTTTTCTTTGCGTTGAAATATGTTAGACAGTAATTTGTTGACAATACGGAACGACAATAAAGAATTTGCAATCAAAACTCAAATATTCTTTCAAATTCCAACCGAAACTGCCCGTGCTGGCGTTTTCGAATCAACTTCCTGTTGCCAATCGCCAAGCTAACCGTCGTCGTTCAGCGCGAAGACTTTCAATAACCGCCACTCTTTGATTGTATTCCACACTCGATTGCACCAATTCCGCCATTTAGAATTCACGCACGAATGCACACAAAGCTATTCAGTGGAAATGACAACAAACGACTGCTGCCGTTGAGATCCACTACAGCAACAAATTACTGTGAAGTTTCTCCGTATTTTGCTGATGCATCCGGTATATAGTACAGTGTCAACTTAGAACATAAATATATACATCAATCACATATTTGAAACAAGTTTAACAGTGGTGATAAATCTATGTCTGGTTGACAATTTAGCAGTCTATTTTTATCTATTGCCTTGATTCTGTTAATTTCTAATATTTCTAACAAGTCCAATTTTAAACCTTTACTACAATCGTGTAAAATTTGAAATTCGCCATTATAAATGTGATCAGCTAAAAATATAGTTCGAGTAATTTGATTTATTTATTTTATTAATGTAGCACGTTTTATGCTCTTTCATTCTTACTTTGAAAAATCTCCCAGTTTGGCGTGTAATATTTCATTGAAATCTGGTGTACCACATGAAATTTTATACACACCACTTTTATTATCTTTATGTTTTTGATTTTTATTCTTAATAAATTTTTGTAAGCATTTATTCGCTTTACATGCAATTCTAAAGTCATATTTTTTAAATGTTTTTTTATTCTGTTATCAACATTGCCTTTATATCTTCACATCTTCAAAGCATTCTTCATCTTTACTAATCAATTCTGGACTATTGACATCATTATAAACAATTTTCGTTATTATGCGTACTAAGTTCCATCCTATAGTCGTTTAACGAAAGAGGAATCGAAAGTAACCCATATACATAAGAATGGCCGGTGTTATAAAATTAGCCAGAGTCTTACCGGCCACTTCCAGGGCTCCCTGCACCAAGTTACCTATCCTACACTCAGTCCACGCATCTGAAAATAACTCTTCTTCTTTGTCCTCTTTATATTAATAGCAAACACCTATTTTCTTCGTTTTTTCATTGCTGTTTATTCGATCGGATGTTGGGTAAGAAATGTTGCTAAATCTACTGGTTTTCATTCCAGTGATTGTGCAAATTAGACATAGAAGTTTGGAGTTTTGCCGGAGTTTGCCGACTTAACTGCAACTTTTTCCGTTTCCTTACTGCTAACTGTAGATGAATTAGTTAATTATGATTGATAGATAGGCGTATTCTAGAATGTAGATGAATTTGTTAATTATGATTAATAGATAGGCGTATTCTATATTCTCAATTTAATTTCTGTAAGAAATTGTTACTATTTCAGTTGTTAGGTTGATTCCATCCGACTCCAATAATTTCTTTGATGTTGAAAGATAAAAACCTATTCGGGAAGGTATAAATCTTCATTTATTTTTCTTTGATATAGTACGACATGTAATCCATGTAAATTAATATATAAACGAACAATCTTTTTAACAAACTTGAACAGACTTTGCTTTACTTTAATTCGACAATTATCGTTCTTATATATATATATATATATATATATATATATATATATATATATATATATATATATATATATATATATATAAATATAGATATATATATATATATATATATATATATATATATATATATATATATATATATATATAAATATAGATATATATATATAAATATAAATATATATATATATATATATATATATATATATATATATATATATATATATATATATATATATATATATATATATATATATATATAGATTCAACTGGCAAAATAGTTTTGTGTGGGTTTTATGAAAATGTGGAATTTAATTTATAAGTAATGTAGAATACGCTACACTAACATTGTGAAATCGCACATTTAGTGCTAGATGTAAATTTGTTGATTTGAGAGTGAATTGTAGTGGAACTTGAAAGAGATAATTGGTTTTGGGGTAAAATCGTTTGGATTGTTGTATTGTTCCAATAACTAAAATGCTGTTGTTTCATAGTTAATATTCTTAAATTGTTTCAGTGTAACTTGAAGTTAACTTAGTTTCATGTTTATTTGCGTTGGGAAATTGCCGTTCTCATGTAAATCACTTTTTATATTTGCTTAGCGCAGTTGGTTTATTTCGTTTGCTCTTCCATGTTATTGCATTTAAAAATTATTGCCCAGATGTCTTTCTATTTAATTTGTAGTTAAATTTTTGTTTTCTTTGCTCTTTTAATTGCGTCTCAGGCAATTCGAATGCTCATTCAATTCGAAAGATAAGACTTTTTTATGCGTATGGGTACGTGTTATTGCTATTATTATTGTTTAAGTAGTTGGTGTACAATACCACCGTCTAGAACTTAAGCTGTGAATACTTTAAACGATGTAGACAATAGTTGGGCAGCAACACGCTCCCTACTGGACTTAAACACACACTGCTCTTCAATACTCCATAAACTTTTATATATGGTCGCGAAACGAGCTTTTGTTCCATATTTCGCAGAATTTTGCCGAATAGGCAACATGTGAGCTCCCATTCCACGGAAGCTCTTACTCTCCATCTCGTTTGTAGATTTTTACGACAAAATTTGGGAAATTGAGCGATGGAGAGCTTTTGTTTCATCGTTTGGCTCTCTCCCTCTCTTCAGCTTCACTTCGCTTGAAGCACACCCCAAAGCTTATGTGCTTGATCGTAGTGAAGCTTATCATGTATGTATGAATTGAATTGCGGATTGATCTTTGCGAATGCCCATTGGACGACAAGTATATGCTTTGATAACAATAGGCGTATGTGCTTGCTTGTATGTGAGTATATAGGTGGTATTTGTTCGCTCGCAACACCGCCTTTCATTTTCTGTATTACATTTTGTCAAAACTTAAAATTTTTAATTTAACAATATTATTATTAGTATAAGCCTCTTCGGTAACTGAATATATGTAAATACTCGTATCTAACTGAACTGATTTCCTAATATGAAAATTAGCTGGTTGTTTCGGTGCAAAATAGTGTATCCGTTTACCTAAATAAGAAAAAATCTTCAAATGAATAGCCACACCAGCTATATTTGAAAGATAGGTTGAAAATTTTGATATACCCAATGGTAGTAGGATATATCAAAAATCAATTGAATATTTAAAGAAAGTTTGACGAGTTAATATTAATTGGCAAAATGTTTATTAAATCCCAAAGTATTTAGACATAATTTCTTAAACTAAGCAAAACAAAGTTCATTGAATTAAAAATGCAAGACAGCATTTAACATTGAAAGAATTTATCAGAAGGTAATATTATGTGGACTAAGGAAATATTGCAAGTAGTGAAATAAAGTACATTAACATTAATATGAACCGGAAATTGATGAAGATAGCAAAACAAAGTACATTAACATTAATATCAAATAGAAATTTGTAAACATCAATATGAATGTGGAAATTTATGAACCGTGCAAAATAAAGCACGAAAAATTTGATGAGTTGTTAAAATTGCAGAACAAATGAAACACGTTGGAATGTCCATCGGCTGATGAACTTTAATCGATACGAGTACTTTATTCAAAAACTGAACATGTTGGGCGGTCGGGAGAGATGATGCTGTTGAATCGATCCTTCAGTGAGCGGGCAGTGCTGAAATGTTCTCCGGCTGGTCCTGTAGCTTTCTTCCTTTGTAAAATATATGTTTAGTATCTCTTTCTTAGCGGATTACTCATAAATAGTAGCAGTAGTGTTACAAGTATCGTGGCTGCTGCTGCATGCTTTTTGATGTTATAAAGTGTCGTCTTAAGTTGCTGGTTTATCGGAACTTTGTTCGTGAAAAGCTGTTGGGATAATTTTGTAATAGGTTCAAAGTTAGCAGGCGCAGATTGCTGAGCACCAATGTTATATTTTTGTCAGGTGAAATTTCTTTCATGAAGGAACCCAACACTGCAATTTCTTCGTTCAATGATGAACGTGACGTAGCCTCCTTTGTATCGATTATGCAAATCGTGGCTGTGCGTATTATCCCTACGTCTGTCAACACGGTTTCTTGTCGCTGACCATTACATATTAAGTGTGCTGGGGTTAGTGGATCGGCAATAAACAGCCATGTATTTTTCATTCTGAGTTTTTTCCACAATGTGCGTGTGCTTGTAGTGTTGAAGGTGGGGCACATAATTCTATTGTGCCTGTTATAAATCTCATCTAGGATACAATTAGGTTTCGCCATCATGTTTGCTGTGGTTCCAGGTGAACATAGTGATAGTCCTCTTTCTGACGTGCATGCTTGCTTATCAAAGTTTACCGCTATTGTTAGAACTCCTGGCGCAATTGCGGTGTACTGATGTTCATTCTGTTTGTGTGGAATCGCTGTTACATGTATAAGATTGTATTTGATGCTTTCAATGATGGTGAAATAGCCTTTAACTGAAATTCCCTCCTTACTGTGCTCAACGACGATTTGTTTTTGGGGATTCCGTAAAATTACAATATGTAATTTAGTAGCAAATACTAAAAACTGTCTAAATATTAATGACGTTGCTACTGGAACAAAGGTGGCTTAGCAATTTTAATAAACAAATTATCTGGCTTTATACTGATCTAGTTCTTTGATTCTATACACCCGCTTAATGCTTTATTTTACTAGAAATAAACTAGAACACAAAACACTTCTCACTTCATATTCACACTGAGTGTTTCCCGGATCTGTATTCATTTGCACATGACTGCGATTATAAAAAGAGCTTTGTTTCCTATTTTTTCACGTTTTACTGTACAGTACAGGAATATTTTATTTACTTCATGAGCTCAATTCACCCGTATATGGTTCATATGTACTTTCAGATTCTATTTCATAAAACAAATCTGCCTCGACGGCATTTTCTGCAACAGCGGAACCTTTCGATTTTTAGGCCTTTGTAAAAAATGTTTTTACGCGACCTGTCTGTCCGTCTGTCCGTGCGTCACAGCTAGTTTTCTCAGAAACTATCGAAGCTACAATGCTCAAACTTTGCGAAAAGGTCAGAAGTGATGGTCTCTCAAAAATTAAGGTCTTACCAAAAATTATAAAAATGTTTAAGGGGGGTCCCCCCTAATAATGAATTAGCCCTTAAAATTTTTTTTAATCAAACGTAGTCGAGTGGAGTATCAAATGAAAGGTGTTAATTAGAACTTTCAGGATCTGAAATAAAAAAAATCATTTTGTGAATTAGGGGGTCCAGGGGAAGGCAAAATGTATCAAAACGGTACCTTTAAATGTCTTAAAATTTCGCAGTTATATAGATTGATATAAGATATTAACGTTTAAAAAATTTAATTGAGATCGAGTTATAATAAAGTGAATTATAGCCATTTCAATTATATGGAACTACAACAACAATAACACGTGTTTATGGTTGATACATATTTCAAATTGACAAAGGATGTACAATCATCCTATTTTCATAAACAACATTAAAAAATCATAGATTCATAGCCGAGCCTAATGCTGGTGAATAAATTATTCAAAACAAATATAAAAATATTCATATTTTGCAAATTTTTCGATGTGAACTTTGTTTTTTTTTTTTTTGAATAAATTATCTTTACAATTCACTTATATATATATATATATATATATATATATATATATATATATATATATATATATATATATATATATATTGTAATGTGACGCCTACGCCCGGGAATCGAAGTGATTCCGATCCCGAACCCTTGCAACCGGCCAGATGGATGTCCTCGAAGTGCCGGCGGACTTCATCTGTCGTGCGGATATCGTTGCGCAGAAAATATTTCTTTTCTTTCCAAATAATTAGATCTGTGGATATAAATATTCGAAATATAAAATTAATCCAAACCCCGACACATTTCGAGACATATCCATCTGGAAATGCCCCTCCACCGTGGCCATCGAAAAACTATGCCACTGGCGACAAATGGAGAGGCACATTGCCGCCATGTGGCGTGCCATTCCACACACATCTGTTTTGTCCGATGTGACAGCCGTTTGGATTTGACAGCCACATGGAGAAAAAGTAGAAGTGTCGGTGGCGGAATGTTGGCGCGGTCCTGGATTTGGTTAAAACTATTAAGAGGTAATTTTTTTTTTGTTCGGCTTACACCGACGAATGCCTTACCATGTTTTGCTTGCAGCTCATCGCCCCATAAATTGGATTGCTGACACGCAGAAAGAAACGCAAACTTAGGTTAACTTCGCAGAAAACACTGAAGGAAAGTTTTTTGAGACAACATCAAGCATTCCACTTGTCTGGCGAGAAGGACTTTTTCGCTCCAAGACAATCGTCTGCTGCCGAACAAAAAAGTTCCTGCTGGATCAGCTCACAGCTGATGATCGAAACATTCCTGGAAAGAGTGAACCATTTGAGCTGATCATGTATAGGAAGGATTTGGATGAAAACTACAAGGAAAACTCACACTTATGTCTATGGCGGCGTGATAATATGAATTGTTGCAGAAATATATTCGCGTGAAAACAACCAATCCCGAAGAGTTCATCTTTACATCACCTTCAGTTTACTCCAGCTGGGACGAAAAAAAAAGCGAAAAGACTTCGTTACAATCACTGTGAAACACATGGAGGATCCTAATTGCCCAGCTAAGTATTATTAGGAATAGTGAAGACGATAGTATCGGAAATAATCATAAGTGATGAGGCATAAATCGATATTACTGTCTTTTATGAATTAAGCAAAGAGTGCGTTGAGATAAATTTAGTTCAAAGCCACGTGGATGAGAGGGGAAGATTTGAACCCACAATCTTTCTGTCGTTGCCAGGATGTTCTACAATCGTTAACGTGAAATGACCTTCAAAGTAACGGCGTTTCTTTTGTCTATGTCTTTCCCTACTTTGTGCAGATAAAGGGATCTGCCACCGGGAGATCTTTTTCAATATATTTCGAATGTGAAAGGCCTTAAAACTCATGAAAGTTGAAATTGAACTTCAATGACGAGGTTTATCCATAAATGGAGTTTAGGTGTCATATCCAACAGGAGATGAACATACTATTCCTGCCAAAAAAACCCTTCGATGATCTCATAAGACTTTGGCTTTCGTAAATTTTTTTTTTTAAAAACATCTACCGATCCTTCATATTCAAGTGCGTCTTGCTGTGCGCAAATGGATTGAAACCTCGGTTTCAAAACTGTGTACAGTACGCTCGGAGGAGAAACGTTTGATTAATGTTGGGACTAATCTCGAAACAATGGTCGGGCTTGGTTCGCGAAATGTTTACGGATGCTGACTTTTTGGAATTTCGTTCCCATTGGATTTGGATGTAAGAATGAAGGCAGTATGTTTGGGTGCTTGCTTTTTGATTGATGCTATGTTTTTTGAAAAGCAAAATAATCAAGAGACGGACCGTCCAGGCATGTTTTAATTCTGCTGCCCTCACGACGAAGCACAAATTCTTCTCAGAATTAACTATTACTCATAATCATATAAAATGCAATGATCTTAAAAATTTACGCACTCAAAACTTTGTTAACTTTACGTATCAATTTCTGATTTTAATCTTGTTGGTAGTCTGATAATATTGTTAAATTTAGAATTGAATTTTACATTCAGTGCTTTTCAGGTTAAAGTTTCTAATATCACTCGTTACCTACTTTTAAACTCTGGATGTCATAACATGAAATCAGGATTTATCTCAGATTCAGCTGGTTTCCATTTAAAAAAAAAAATAGTTAGATAAAACTGCACAATATTTACATTCTAGATTTAAACGTGATATCAAGGTGATTTGCTTTAAGAAAAGATTTGCTTGTACATTTGAATGTTTACAACTTAATGAAATAAAGCTGAACGAATTTTGTAACTATCAAAAATTAATTAAATTAATTATTTTATCATATATATAAGCGAAATTTCATGTTATGGCACCACAGTCGGTATCATTTTGAACATAAACTCAAATTTTGTTAATTGTATAGTAAATTTTATGCGAATAAGCATTCCGTTTGCATCGATTCAGAATGCTTAGTAGAAACATCATCATATACCTAAATAGTATACAGAAATGTTAGTTGTAGAAAAATATTTTAACAACAAGTTAATAGAGTTCTAAATGTTTATTGAAAGTTGAGTGTTGTGGGCTGTTGTTTGTTTTTATTGAATCTGAAAAAAAGTAAGAATTAAAGAAAATTAGAAGTTCTCCTAGTCATTCGGCCAAAAATATTAAGAAATTACAATACAACATTTGAAATTCATATATGCATCCATTTGTTCAAGACATTCAATACAGCCAGAAATTGTCTTTAACTCATTCAACTAATGCTAAAGAACGCCTAGCAAGTATTTTAGTGTGCCTCTTTCTGGTGAATGTAAAAAAGAAATTGTTGTAAGACAAAAAGGATCCAAAATCTTATGATTAAAAAGGGAATGACTATTAATACATATTTACTCGATTTACAAGATGTTTACAATTTTACGTTGATACTAATATTCTGCATAATGCAAGATTTACGTAATATTATATATATATATTAGTAGTTTTTACAAGAAATTTATTTTGTTCCTTTTTAAGCTGAAGTTATTTAATTAATATAGATAATACAATAAAAAACATATGTCAAACAGTAACAAAAAAAAAAAGAGATTCAAAACGGGAACATTGTGACTAATGCAAGGAAATTCACGTAGAAAAAAAAAAATTAATTCTAAATCGTTTATTCCAATCGATGAGCTGTAATTTGCGCTTGAAAAAGAAAACAGAAACCTTTGAAAAACCCTAGGGTTACTTTAGATATTTAGTTGCATTTTCACGTATTTAAACTCATTACGAGTCATCAAATCAAGAAAACACCATTAGACTTAATATGAGTTTAGTAGTAGTAACAAAATTGATTAATAATGAATTCGTACTTCTTGATTGAACGAGTACTTTTCGATAAAAAAACCAATGAATTATTTCAATTTTTTTACATTTTCATATGCACATTATATTAAATTAAAAATATTGTTTAAATTCTAACAAGGTCTCTAAACATAATGCAATGACGAATAATAAATGAAATGGTATCCTATAATATTTAAGTAAACCTGTAAACTTAATTCTTTAGAGACGAAAAAAAAAGGTTGATGTCTTAGTTAATATCACGATAGATTGATTTTGTAAAGGATTTATCTAATTTTGAGATGAGTATAGCCAGGAAACGATTACTGACCATTGTACAGAGATCTTAAAGTACGTAGAAATACATCAACAATATGTAAAAGATGTGTGTACACTTTGAAAAACAATATAAATCACTAGGTATGTAATGCTTCATTATAAGTAGATTGTTTTAATACATATTAAAAATCTAAAAATTTATACTGCATAAAAAAAAAAAAATGTTATGGTCACATTCATATTAAAAAGTAATAGTATATCCAGTGTGGAATAAATATTAATAGAAAAATATATAGATTTTTAGGAACTAAATAAAACAACATGAATTGCTAAAACTTAACTACGACTTTCCTTTTCAGCGGTTCTTCTTTTTCAGTGGGAAGAGAGAGTGTAGGGTAGGTATGCCGTCGCGAGGGTAGGGTTTCGACAAATCCGCTGAGGTCGGTCTCGCGTCGCGCGCGGTACGCGGTACCTTTGATTGTTTCGTTATTTTATTTAGAGTAGTCTTCGTCGGGTTGAGTTAGAGTAGTATATTTTTCGGTACCGCGTCGGAACTTCGGGAACGCGAAATGAAAATTAGATTTTGTATTCTTGTCTGGTTATAAGAAGAAATACGGAGTAACGTAAAGTAGGTTTCTTCTCCGTACGGTTTTGTTTTTTTGTAACGCGTTTTGAAAACGGGCGTGTTCAGGTGGCTGAAAATACTGTAAATGAGCGTAACCCATTCGGAGACCCGCGACCGAAATCCTCTCCGAACTAGCTGGCCGACAAGCAGCCACCACGTGAATGGGTTACGGTGCACGGATTGGTTGACCTGTTGGTTTCATCCGTTGGCACTACTCAGACTTAACGTCTAGAACCGATGAGAGGTCGGTTACGCGTTCGAACCTAAAAGGTAGAAAATCATTACAATATATATATATATATATATATATATATATATATATATATATATATATATAAATATATATATATATATATATATTATATATATATATATATATATATATATATATATATATATATATATATATATATATATATATATAGAGATTGAAATAAAAAAGTACATAGCAGGTTTCAGCAATTTCTTGAAATTAATTGAGGGATACAAAAGTGTATCCTGTTTCCGAGCAAGGGCTACAAGGACTAGTATTTCATAACAAAAACTTTCTTTTCGAAATCTCAAAGTTTTACGACCCTATCATGACGCTGACCATAGTCGTTTCATTCTGAGTCATACAGTAATCGTATTACTAGTTCCCTTTCATGTAATCGTTGCTATAGTACACATTTTCAATAAATGGCATATATTATTAATTATGTTTGCTATAAACATCATCTGCCTTTGCTGAATTAACTGTCAAGAGTACAAGTCAGTAAAGAAAGCGTAACATTTCCATATAAACGTAGAGCACCATCAATATTATCCGCACTATTTGACTGTATATATACTATTAAAAACTCAACCTATTAGAAATTTTATCTCTACTTCTACTACAATCATACACAGGATACCAACAATTCATTAGAAACTCGACTATTTTTATCATTATTATTCGTATTACAAATACATCGCAAAATTCATTGCATAAAGTTTAATTCAATTTATTAAATTCCATACAATACAATGTATTTTGCTTCAATCGTACAATGTGTCATATTTGATTTCAATTTTGCTTGCTCGAACAAAATACAATGTATCTTGTTTAATTTGAAATCGTAAACCACTTAAACCATGCAAGTTCCACATGCAGAAGAATCGTCAGCATTTTTTTTCCATCAAATATTAAATTTCTTAAGTGTGCAACGACGATCATCATGCGGAATCATGGTAAGCAGATTTTAATTTTGTACGAATATATTAATGACTATAAATAAAAGTCAGTTGGTCTCCAGAAGCAAGTGTGTTTGGATCATTAAAAAGTCGGCGAAGATTAATGAGTGAAGCACTCATTAATCAACTTCTTTAGTACTGTGAACTTTGCTGGTTTATGTGCGTTGCAGTTGCAGTGGACTAAGTTTGTGTGCAGCGCGGCACAGTGGACTAAGTGCATGAATTGTCGTGATAATCATCGTTCTGCGTGCTCAATTAATCAAAGTGTTGATTGAGCTACAGCTGATTCGCGCAAACCTACCTGATTTAATATCAGCGTTGGTCCGACATCAATATATTGTTTTTGTTGGCATTTTAATGGGGTTAATCCGCATTGTGGTGCCAAGGGCCTAAGCATCGAGGATCTTAATTGATGTAAGTATCAATTAAGATTTGCAGTGGATCCAATTGATTTAATATTAATTTGGTTTGGCAGCAAGGCATCGTTCTAGCTAATATTCAGTGGTGCCTATCGCTGATCCATGTTGCTCATTACGCAACATTGGTATTATTTGTTAGATATTAATGGTGTCCGTATTATTTTGTATTATTATTTGTGTTATGAGTTATTTATTAACATGGTTTGTATTATTTCTTCTTATAATTGGTTGTATTTTTATTCCTATTTTATGGATCGATATTTAATTGATTTAGCTGGGAATGAGTAGTCCATATAAGTTATTTATATTCAATTGCTTAATGCTTTCAATACTCAAAAATGGATGTAACTTCGTAATTGAAGTTCATTTTCCGTTGATATTTGTAAAGATGCGCGTTCTTGCACGCGTTCTTGTTCCTCACTATGTGTGGATGTAGGTTTTGGTGGGATCAAGAATATTTAATCAAGTTTAAAAAAACCTACCTAGCCAAGCGGCTGGGCCGCAGATAAAATAGCGAGGACATAGTGTCCACTACGCTACTGTTACTAAGACTGCAAATGAGTATTAAATTCTTTTGCAGTCTAGACGTAAGCGCAACGATAAGTCATTGCGTAGACAATTATAACTTCGAATTCAAACAGCGTTATCACGCAGAGAAAAGTGCAAGTTGAAAGTCAAAAGTATAACTGTATTTTCTCTAAAATTCACAACGGTATTTATATCATTTTCTAGAAGTCATGCTCTACTTAAATTATTACACATACAAAAATATTAGTTCGTAAACCTACTTAAAATATTGGTCATAAATTTTCCTAAACCCAAAACCTACTTTCAACACTTCAATTTCAAAACATAATTCTTCGTTCATTTATTATTCATAAATTTTTACTCCACGACAAGTGTCAACATCCTCATTACATTCTTCACACCTTAAACAAACCCGAAACCACTTGACCTTATTCTTGACTTGGTCAGTTCACAAGCATATGCATTCACATTCCTTTAATTGTCTATCGAAACATAAGGACAATTTCACAGATGTGTCATTACGGCATAGCACGTCGTAATATCAGATCGCATGAATGAAAATGCATATACTTGTTTATCTTCAGCACGCGACTAGTATCGCATTACACAGAAAAGGTCTGTATGAAGAATGCAATGAACGATGCATTCGAATTCAAAATCAAGTGATCATGTTACAAAATAATTATTTGAACTTGACTTTGATTTTCATAAAATGTTTCTTACGATAAGAATTTTATGTGCGCGTTGAAATATAAGTTTGGGTTATATTTATTACAATTTGAATTGCTCGAAATAGATTCTTGCAATTAAAATTTATGTTCCTATGAAATGTATTTATACAAATATGTCAATTAGAATTTATGCTCATGTGAAATGTATTTATCTTTAAGTGAATATAAAAATATGTAGAGTTACACAACACCCTAATCCTCTAGATGAGTGTTGATATATTGAAATTTTATACAATATATTAATACGAATCTAAAAAAAAAAAAAAAATTTTATATATATAGTTCACTTATACATAGAAATGCAATATGTCCCATACAATATTGTTACATGTTTTGTACAATTACACTATACGGTTCGCAATAAATTTAATTTCTTATTATTAACATTTATTGAATAATTACATTATATGGTTTTATTCTATTCTTGTGTATTGATTTTTGGAGTCCGTCTATATCAATTAAAACATTGCTATTTTCAACATTTATTACTTTATATGGACCTTTATAAGGGGGTTGGTGTTTTCTACGGTTCTCATTCTTTACTAATACAAGATCTCCAATATTTATGTGTATAGGGTTTGTACGACCTTGTTCTTTAACCCTCTTTGCTTTCAAATTTTCTATTATCTTCCTAGACTTTGAAATAGACATTTTTAATCTTACTTTGAGTTCATTAGCATAATCATCCAGATTGTAAATCTTTTCACCATCCTCAATTAAATCATTTGGAAGGTAAGGCAATTTGCCGAATACCAATTCATAAGGTGTATAATTGGTATCTATATGAGGTGTAGTGTTGTACGCAAAGGTGTAGTACGGAATCCATCTATCCCATTGCTGATCATCAGCAAAAGAATACATGTATTCATTGAGAACCCGATGGTTTCTTTCAACCGAACCTAGCGTTTGGTGATGGTATGGAGTAGAAAAAATTTGTTTTATATTTAATAAGTTGCATATATCGCCCATAAGTCTATTGGTGAACTCAGTTCCCAAATCAGACTTAAGTATTTTAAAGTGTCCATACTTTAATATAAACTCTTCTACTAAACCTACCGCTATAGTTTTTGATTCCTTATTCTCTATTGGGAAAGCAACGACAAATTTAGTTAACTCACATTGTAGTGTTAATATGTATCGGTAATTATTCGAGATTCTTAATGGACCTACAGTATCTATTTGTACAGTCTCAAAGCTTGTTGATGGTGTATCTGTTACAACCATCCTCTCTTTTGTATGCCTTACTTGTTTGTTAGTTAGGCAAGCTGCACAATTTTTGATATGGATTTTAACCATACTGTTCATATTCTTCCAACAGTATCGTTGTTTTAGTTTTAACAATGTTTTGCGAATTCCTAGGTGTCCTCCATGAGGTGAGTTGTGATACTCCTCTATTAGCTTCTTTTGTTCAAGTTTATCTGTTATCTTGGTAGGCGGTTTGTATATCATAATTCGTAATTTCTTTTGCGTACGCGTTTTCTGTTGCAACATATTAATTATTCTTTTAAATACTGTTTTGTCTATAGACCTAAAAATACTGTCTTCACAAGATAGTGAGAGTTCATTGATGTTCTCTTGATTCGCGAATTTAAATAGTTTCTCCAGAATCGAAACGAATTTCGGATTCGGATTATCACTATTTGCCTCATCACTCTTGTTACTTTTGGTACCATTATGCATTGTTAGCTTTTCTTTGACGGAAACGGATTTCACATCAGATATATCGCTACAATGTACTTCTATAATATCTTTTGTACGTACAATATAAACATCTTTATTTTTAACTTCACTGCGCAGGATAAATCTCAGTTTCGTAATACCGGTAATGTCAGACAAACTCGTGCAATCCCAACAATAGAGTTGATCAGGTTCTACTGGAGTTTGGGTGCCCTCGTTGTTGACCACTTCTTTCTGTTTTTCTGTCTTATTCGCCATACCTCTTGTAATCGCTAATAGTTTCCTTTTCGCATTTTCATCAGTTTCTGGAGGTATCATCGCTTTCAAGGTGTCCGAATCCAACTCGATCCTTGACAATGCATCCGCATTAGTGTTCATACTACCTTTCTTATATACAATTGTGAAATCGTAATCTGATAGGTCGACACGAATTCTAGTCAGTTTTGATGAGGGATTCTTATGGGTAAACAATGATACTAGTGGTCTGTGATCGGTCACAACCACGAATTTTCGTCCGTATAGATAGGGTCTGAAGAAATTTATGCCCCAATGAATAGCTAAAAGCTCTTTTTCGATAGTCGGTTTGTTGATGTCGTGCTTAGCCAAGGATTTGCTAGCATAAGAAATTGGTAGGTCTTGGCCAATTTCTCCTTGAGATAAAACTGCGCCCAAAGCATAGTTTGAAGCATCTGTGGTTAAAATAAATGGTTTTGCGAAGTTTGGGTATTGAAGTATCGGTGGTTCTATCAGTTTCCTTTTTAAAGTCTCGTATGCTTTTTGACATTCCTCAGTCCAGACAAAAGTTACATTTTTCTTTAGCAATGCATTCAAACACTTCGCCGTCTCGGCAAAATTTGGTATAAAACGCCTGTAGTAATTGCAGAAAGCCACAAATCTGCGTACTTCATCTGCACTCTTTGGTACTGGGTAGTTTTTGATTGTATTGTTCTTAGCTGGATCAGTTCTGATTCCCTCACTGGTTATCAAATGACCCAAGTATACTACCTCTGATCTCAAAAACTGGCATTTTTCAGGATTTAATTTCAAATTATACCGACGCAATCTTTGTAGTACTTTGCAAAGATTGTCATTATGGTGTTTGATGCTACAACCGAATACAATTATGTCATCGACATACAAGAATGCCTCGTGGCTAAGGCCACTGAGAGCTATGGTTAACATCCTTTGAAAGCTGTTGGACGAAATTTTCAATCCGAATGGTAACCTCTTGAACTGATAGTGCCCATCGTTAGTGGAGAATGCTGTCAATGGTCTAGACTCTTTCTCAAGTTCAATTTGATGAAAAGAGCTAGTCATGTCCAGCGTAGAGAAATATTTTGCTCTACCAAGCCTGTCCAAGACGTCCTCAAGTCTCGTCAAAGGAAACTTGTCGTTGACTATCTTGTCATTGAGTCTTCTGAAATCTACAACCAGTCGCCATTTAGCTTGTCCGTCTGTACTCTTTTTTGGTACAACTAACAGTGGAGAATTATACGGGCTAGTTGATGGCTCGATGATATCACTGGTTTCCAGATCTCTGACTTGTTGCAGGATTTCCTCATTTTGGGATTGAGGTAATCTGTAATTCTTAATATAAACCGGACTGTTATCTACGGTTTGTAATTTCTGTTTATAGAAGTTGTTCGTTGCAAGCTTTTCTCCATCCAAATGAAATACATTTTGATATTCTTTTATGATTTTAAGCAAACTTTGCATTGCAGGTTTATCCAGACTATCCTTATTTATAACGTTCAGTAATCTCTTAAATCGATCATTGTCGAAACTTTGTTTTTCCCCTTTGAAGATGTCATAATCTTTCAATGGTTCGACTTCAACATTGAAATGCTTTATGACAATATCTTCGTCTGTTGTATTCATGATTTTAATGTGCCGTACACCTCTTACAGGTATGATTGTATTTCCTACAAATACACCTTTCTCAATCTCCGTGTTCAGCACGATACTATCCTCATCAATATCTATGTTGACCGGAACAATCATTTCGGTTCTTGCCGAAATGTTTATCTGTGAATACTGTTGTCTTCTCGTGTCCATAGGTAGTACAACTTCTTCATCATTTACGTTGAAGGTTATTGTAAATGTCTCATAATCAATTCTGCATAAATAATGGACCATCAAATCTCTGCCGATAATACCATCTGTACTTATCGGAAAATTACTGTCTACAATGTGGAATGATTCCGTTACTTTATGATTCCCAATTAATATCTCTAAGTAAGAAGTACCCAAGGACGTGGTTACCTCTTTTGTTATTCCCGTAAGTCTAATCCTATTTTTACTATCTATAGAATATTCTAAATCCTTATAGACATCGTCTTTGCATATAGACACATCCGCACCTGTATCGATTAAAAATAATAAGTATCTATCAGAGTTATAATTATAAATTCTCACAAAATTAGTACAACTATCGGTTATTCTATATATATTGTGCTCTGTGTCCAATTTTCTTATACCGGGAGGTTCTCCATGTCCTCTCCGGAACTTAGCACGTTTCCCTGGTCGCTAACAACATGGACATTTCTCCTTCTATTGTCACTATTATTATTGTTGTTGCTCCTACCATTGCGCCTATTACGCCTGTGATTATCTGATTGATTGTTGCTATTGCGATTGCTACGGTAACGATTATCCCTATCATTGTTATTATTATTGTTGTAACTTCTATTGTTACTGTGGTTATTGTCCCTATCGTTACTTCTACTGTTCCTATCATTATTCCTATTATAGTTATTGTTATGTCTATTATTCCTATCATTGCTATTCCTATTACGGTTATCGTATCTTCTCCCTTTCTTGTTGGCATTGCCACTAAAATGCATTACACTATTAGTAGCCTGTGTCTCTGCATTTTCTAATTCCTGTGCGAGTGATACAGCTTCGGTAAAACTTTTTGGTCTTGCCGAAAAAATAGTGTTCCTTAGCTGATCATTCAGCCCATTTTTGAAAACGGTTAGCGCATAGGTGTCGTTCATCTGTGCGATAACTTTCTTCTCGTTCGGAGTAGCTTGACTTCCTAACTCCTGTATTTGTAATTGGTTGAGTTCATCCACCAAGTTTAAGATTTTGTCCTTAAAAGAACTCACAGAAAATTTCTTCTGGTAGGTACTACTTAACATGGTATGAATCTGAGGTACAGTTTTATTATTCTTAAATCTTGTTCGTAATGCTGATTTTAGGGTATCGAAGGATGTAATTGAAACATTTGCCAAAGAGAGTCTGACTGTGGCACATAATTTAACATTGACAACGAAGTCAATGAGACTAGCCCTAGCATTAGCAGACAGGGTTGTATGGAGGATTTCTAGTATTTTGAGGAAAGGGTCCAATTCCTTATACTTCCCATCAAAAACAGGGATGATCTTCATGGCTGTTTCTAAACTAAAATCGGCCATGGTGAATCTTTCTTCTAATATCTGTAAACTAGATTCTAGATCCTCACTTATAGAATCTTCTTTGATTTCTTCTATATCCGAATACCCTTGTTTGCTCAGCTGTAACCAGATTTCGCCCTCCAAAATGGATGATAGTGCTCTGAACTTTAACTTGAGATCTAAAACTTTAGAACTTTCATCTTTACAAGTCTTGAGTATATCATTAAACTTTTCCTTTCTAATTTGCAACTCATCTAATTTAGCCTGGAGTGTCTCAAAAGTGTACAAACTCTTTGCACATTTCTTTAAATTACTCAAAACCTTTTCATTCTCAACCACCAGTTTTTCTAAAAGCTCCATAAATCATTAAATTTGAAGCAAGATATCCTAAAGCCAATAGTAAATAACTCTTAATCCATAGACTCCATAAACCAAAAAAAAAAAAAAAAAAATAGGCTAACATCAAAAACAACTCAAATTTTCAAATATTAATATTTCTATTTAGTCTTTTTACCACGTAATTCTTATTGTATCTGTGGTATACATAAAAAACTATCATTATTACTATGAATACTATGGATGTTGTCAATGATTGTTGATATTCCTCGACGAAACTGTTTCCAACGGAGCAGCTATTCCCCATTGTGCCCAATGTCTATTCGCCGGTTTGAGGTCCAAAAGTTTCCGCTGTAGTACTCTCTTCTGCTCTCCGACCGCTATTTTAATTACACGATGCAGCTCGGCTCGCTGACGCTTCAGCTTCGTTTTACGACCACCTCTTGGTCGTCGCTTCTTCGGTACAGATTCCAAAATGTCCTTCGGCTCCGTTCTTGTTTTCTTCAGGAACGGTTCAATTCGACGTGGCTTTGGTCCTCGAAGATCTGGGGTACCGATTTCAGCCGGAATGTAAGGTGGCGGTGACAAATACCGTTCTGCCACAGGTTCTGGAACGTACTCCTCTACAACTCTACAGCACCTCTCGAAAACAGCGTCGAACTCTTCTTGGTTAGCAATAAGGTCTAACGCGTCCAAATCCGGACAAGCAGGATCGCCATGTAAAGATGCGCGTTCTTGCACGCGTTCTTGTTCCTCACTATGTGTGGATGTAGGTTTTGGTGGGATCAAGAATATTTAATCAAGTTTAAAAAAACCTACCTAGCCAAGCGGCTGGGCCGCAGATAAAATAGCGAGGACATAGTGTCCACTACGCTACTGTTACTAAGACTGCAAATGAGTATTAAATTCTTTTGCAGTCTAGACGTAAGCGCAACGATAAGTCATTGCGTAGACAATTATAACTTCGAATTCAAACAGCGTTATCACGCAGAGAAAAGTGCAAGTTGAAAGTCAAAAGTATAACTGTATTTTCTCTAAAATTCACAACGGTATTTATATCATTTTCTAGAAGTCATGCTCTACTTAAATTATTACACATACAAAAATATTAGTTCGTAAACCTACTTAAAATATTGGTCATAAATTTTCCTAAACCCAAAACCTACTTTCAACACTTCAATTTCAAAACATAATTCTTCGTTCATTTATTATTCATAAATTTTTACTCCACGACAAGTGTCAACATCCTCATTACATTCTTCACACCTTAAACAAACCCGAAACCACTTGACCTTATTCTTGACTTGGTCAGTTCACAAGCATATGCATTCACATTCCTTTAATTGTCTATCGAAACATAAGGACAATTTCACAGATGTGTCATTACGGCATAGCACGTCGTAATATCAGATCGCATGAATGAAAATGCATATACTTGTTTATCTTCAGCACGCGACTAGTATCGCATTACACAGAAAAGGTCTGTATGAAGAATGCAATGAACGATGCATTCGAATTCAAAATCAAGTGATCATGTTACAAAATAATTATTTGAACTTGACTTTGATTTTCATAAAATGTTTCTTACGATAAGAATTTTATGTGCGCGTTGAAATATAAGTTTGGGTTATATTTATTACAATTTGAATTGCTCGAAATAGATTCTTGCAATTAAAATTTATGTTCCTATGAAATGTATTTATACAAATATGTCAATTAGAATTTATGCTCATGTGAAATGTATTTATCTTTAAGTGAATATAAAAATATGTAGAGTTACACAACATATTCTTCAATAAATTATTTTAAAAAGGGATTGACCATTTCTCATATTTTCTGCCAAGCATAAATATTAAGAATATACAAATACTAAAAGCATAATATTATTTAAAGCTTAACGTACCCTCATAGAAATTCTACCTTTAACTTAAGTCATCTATAGATAGTAATTAATCGTAATCTTATATACTACAATTTGATTTTCATGATTTGTAAATTTCCTCTTGCTTCCAACTATCAATTTTGAAAATTAAATATACAATATAGTCTCTATGAGGAACTCGCCTGACGAGCATATAATTGTTTCATTTTAGTAAAAAAAGTATGAGAGGTTAGTTACTAGTTTTGGAGATAATATTATGGAGTCATTTTCTCTCGAGTTTTCGATCAAATTTATCAGCATCTAACAAATATAGGTAGGCAAGAAACTTTAATCCCAATGACTCTTAACAGACTCATCAATTTTTGTTGATATGTTTAAAAGTATAACGTAATAACCCTGATCTCAATAAATATCTAGCATTTTGAACTCTAGGAATAATAGTTATACTATTATACTTTTATATTAAAAGCGAATCCGACAAAACTGCCGTTTTTCCATTGACCAATAGCTCCCTAACAAATACTAAATAATCACTCCTGTGAGGAATAGATAAATTCGAAGTCCGTGAAGGACTGCAGCGATGGTCTGCTGCCTCGGCAGAGGAAGGTGAAGATATCCGCCGAGAATGCCCTTGTCTGGGGACGCGTGAATGCGCTGGCAGGCTAGCATTGCGGTGTCGTGGGGCGGGTTCATTCCCCCAGCACAAGGACCTACTACAAAAGAATTTCGCATTCACGAATTTCTGGGGTCAAAAAAAGAAAGGCGACCGAAGTCGCAAAAATTGTAGGCAACCATTCCGAGAGAAAATGACGTTCAGAGAACAAGTGAAACAAGTAAAACTGGGCGGACTTCGGGTAACTTCGTCTTTCCCCGAAGAGGCGCATGGCCCATATATAAGAGAGGGACAACCGGGTGGTGATGGAGCACCTTGCTCGGGCCACTCAACTCGCGAAGTCACCTGAAACAAAAGGAGGTTATTTGGTGCCCGATGGCTGGCTCATTTCTGGCGTGGACAGCCTACCATCGTACCGGGTCCTATACCCAGTTCAATTCAACTTTCCTTATTTTTTTTATATTTCTAACATGCCGATTGTTATCGTTTAAGGGAGATAAATATGGATATTCAAAAACAATATTATGAATCGGTAACACAAATGAGGATATACAAACAAAATTCATACATAAAGAAACTATAAAAAAAATTTACGTTAAAAAAATGATTTGTGGAGAAACAAAAATATAATTTACATAAAAAAATGAATTGTAATGAAAATATACCAAAAGGGTACTTACCCACATGGTCCGTCGAGCGCTCGAGAACAATGCAGGTATCCTATCAACTTAAGCTTCGTAAAAATTAGCTTTCGGCAGTCTCCCTAATATTCCATCGATGAGCGGAAGTGGGTAAGCGTCCTTGATGGTCACCGCGTTTACCTGACGGGCATCTAGACAAAGACGGACTTTACCTGGCTTCACCACCAAGGTTACCGGTAAAGACCAGGCACTTTGGGACTCCTCTATAACCCCCAACTCGAGCATCCTATCCAGCTCTACATACACAAACTTCTCCATGGCCGGTGAGATGGCATAGTGTCTCTGCTTAATGGGCTTACTATTGCCAACGTTCAATGACGTGTGAGACTAGGGTGGTGCGGCCAAGGCCATGGGTAGCGTAAGATGGAAATGCAGCGATGGATGCTTCCAGGCGTTGCCGTTGGTTGGGCGTCAGTTCATGCCTATCAGGAATAGAAGCGAGTTCGTTGACATACCTGGTATTTAAAGACAAATCTGTGAATAAATCGGAGGCCAATCCAAAACGAAGGACGAAATCGACGCCAAGGTACACATTCTGAGTCAGGGACGGGATAATGTAGAAAGTAATATCCTTCATCTGACCTCTGAACGTCACGGGTGTTATCAGTCTACCTTGTATAGGTTATTTGGTGCCATCAGCTGTACTGATTTCAGTCCGCCAGGGCTTAATCAAGGTAGGATATTCATGAAGCACCTTCGAGCCAAGGCTCGAGGCAAGACAACTGATACTGGCATCCGTGTCAATCAATGCAAACGTGATTTCGCCCAACACCTCAATTGAGTGGTAAGGTCTGATATCATTCTCAGCAACCTCCGAGATGTTACAAAAGTTTAGTGTTTGACGGCAGGTGCGCACTCTCTTGCGGAAATTCCACCAACGACGGGTTCACCATTTTGTCTTGCGCGGGCGAGGAATGACTTCTTCGGAAGCAAATATTCGCCCTCGAGCCACCCGATATTCTTACAGTCGAACATGATATGGTTTTAGTATGCGTATTTGAGGCTGCTGAGGTTCTTCAGGCAGTGACTGCGGTGGTCGTTTCAATACTGTCGTTGGCGAGGCCTCCGGAAGAGAGTGAACATCCGCAGTCAAAGTGGTCATGGCTGGTGGGTTATCGTCAGGTTGTTGGGGTGAGCAGCTGGCTGGGGAACTTCTGCGGAGGTGGAACCGTCAGTAGATGGGACGGCGTGCCGTTCCGTTACTGAGTCTGTCGCGAGTGCTGCGAGCTGTCGTTTGCAAGTTTTTTGACTTTTTGCACTTAGTGCATTGAGACGCATTGGTGTCTAGCTTCCAACACCGCAAGCAGAAAATGCTAGCCTCTGCCTGGCATGCAGTGAAACGGTGTTCCGTCTGCCGGCAGTTCCAGCACGTGGTAGTTCGCGCCCTGGGAGCCAGCTCATGTACCTCAGACTGAGGTTCTGGGTCTAAATCAGTAGGTATGGAGAGAGAGTCTCCGGGGTGCTGACGCTGGTGGGTGGAATGAGGACAGCTGGCGCGGGTAGGGCTGGTATATGGCTCTCGAGCTCAGCGATCGCGCGTCGTTTTGGCTGATCTCGTCGGCCAAAGGGTTTACTATGTGACGTGGAGCGCTGGGAATACTGCACCGCTTCCAATTGCTTCGCTGATGCGCGAAGCGCATGCACACTGTGGCGCGAGGCGAACACCAGTCGCTCTCGCAGCTCCGGTCTGATCCCCTCCCAGAAGATGCTGAGAAACTCCGACTCTGGCATTGGGATCATTAGACGCTTCAACAGACAGCATAGTACTTCATAATACTCGTCCACTGTCTCCTGTGCCTGGATGCGCTGCTTCAGCGTGTCGTCTTCTTCGACTAGGGTGAATTCCCGCAAAGTCGCCCGTTTCAGGGTTTCCCAATCAAAGGTGGCATCCGTGTCGACGAAACGCCAGAACCACCGAAGAGCTCTCCCACTAAAAAGCATCTGCGCACAGCGGGCAACGGCTCGCATGCTCCCTCCTAGGTTCAGCGAGGCCATGTTTTTGACCCTCCTTAAGAAGGCACCGATAGTCGTAGGTTCGTCCTCCTGCCCAGTAAACATAAGTTTCCAACTTGCCACTATATGGGCTAACTTAGAGGGCGGAATAGCACCTAGCGAACGATTACGTTCATAACTAGGCTGCCTGGGTGCGACATCTTCGCGGAGAGTAGGTCGGCCAGTGCGGCGGGCTCCTGGCTGGTCTGAAGATGCTAAGTCCCAATTGCACCAGGGCATCGAGCCGCGGTCCCGAGCTGCCTGCTCGAACTGTTCTCGCTCTGGGCTCCACGCACCCGCATGATTCCGCCGTTTTGATCGCGAAATCTGGACCTCTCCCCTGGGTCTGTATTCTGGGGTCATGCGGTTCATGGCTCCGCTGAGCCTAGGAGGTACTGTATCCCCCATCCCTACCACTGGTGGCTCGATATAGTCTGCTCTGGCCGTGGATGTGGAGGGCTGCGTGGTTGGCTGCGGAACCGACAGATTCTGTAGCCTCATTTCTTCCATGCTGGTGGCCATAGCTTGCATTACCGCCAGTAGTTGCGACATCTCCGATGACGCTGCTGATGATGGTTCGATACCGGGCCGACTGGTCGGTAAGGCTCTGGCTCCGTTGTCTTCACCTCGTGCACCTATTGTCGTTGATGGAGGGGGTCCGCCTTTAGGCATTGCTCCACTTGCGCTGGTGAACTGAGGCCTTTCGGTTACTATCGGGGTTGGCTCCAGAGGCTGACGACATAGCGGGCACGTGGACGAGGTTAGCCTTAGCTGGCTTAAGCACAGCTGGTGTAACCGTTGGCCGCACGGCAGAGTGTGGCTTGCCGACTCGTCCAGATCCTCGTGACAAATGGCACACAGGAGCGTCTGTCCAGCATCAGACCGCAACTTCCTCCTGTCGGGCGTGCGTTTGGTGGGCATTGCTAAACAAAATTTATATTTTCAAAGAAAACTTAAACTCTAAATATATAAAGATAAACAATACCTAAATGAATATATATATATAAATAATGGAAAAATGTGAAAAAATAATGTAAAATATATAATTTTCAAGTGGCCGTCAGTGGTGAACTATTCATACTCCTCACAAAAAAAAGGTATGCTAAGAATATTAATAAGTTCTCAAAAAATTTACGTTATCAAAAAAAAATATAGTCGGTCTTTGCATTTCGTTCCTTCTTCCCAAGTAAGGACACCAATGGCACACTCCTCCTGAGGCGTAACAGGGACTACTCTCTTGTGGCACCATGAGAATCAGGGTTCAGAAGTGCTCCCTCATCCGCAAGCTTTTACAAGTTTCAAACTTGTCAGCCCAGGGTTGAATTCTGACCCACAAGCAGCGCGTGTCTTGTCATGGATAGTCATGGATTAGCTACTCAGCCAATCACATGAAATCAAAATCCATGTAGTGTTAGACACTCAGGCGCCGCTTGATTTGGGGTGCAGATCAGAATTCTCCGCATATATGGTGTTGGAATAATAACTTCCGAATACAAATAGGGACTCTAATATCATTTGACCTTACTAGTCATACAATGGTGGTAGACCACCAAAGTATAAATCAGAAGCAGGACCAAACGATATTGATGTCCTAAGACAACACACGTCCGGAAGTTATTAAGTTGCTGGGGCACGATTAGTGCAAAAGCCCTCAGTAGTTACCTACCCGCCAATAATTTGGACACCTGGTAGGGACACCTAGAGACGATGGACTGTCTCGTGCTCACGACTGATGATACAGCCGGGCATTTCGGGCCCCACGTTGGGCGCCATTTGTAGTAAATAGATAAATTTGAAGTCCGTGAAGGACTGCAGCGATGGTCTGCTGCCTCGGCAGCGGAAGGTGAAGATATCCGCCGAGAATGCCCTTGTCTGGGGACGCGTGAATGCGCTGGCAGGCTAGCTTTGCGGTGTCGTGGGGCGGGTTCATTCCCCCAGCACAAGGACCCACTACAAAAGAATTTCGCATTCACGAATTTCTGGGGTCAAAAAAAGAAAGGCGACCGAAGTCGCAAAAATTGTAGGCAACCATACCGATAGAAAATGACGTTCAGAGAACAAGTGAAACAAGTAAAAATGGGCGGACTTAGGGTAACTTCGTCTTTCCCCGAAGAAGCTCATAGCCCACAAATAAGAGAGGGGCAACCGGGTGGTGATGGAGCCCCCGCGCACCCGCCCAACCGGATCAAAATCCAGGTATTCCTCTTCTGAGTGGAGAACTCATACAACTTAACTTGCATGAGCCTTACCATCAGAGGAGAAGTACCCCGGTAACCAACTTATGCCAAAAAATTATGCAATTCGATTACATAACCCTATGCCATAAAGAGGCACCTTGCTCGGGCCACTCAACCCGCGAAGTCACCTGAAACAAAAGGAGGTTAGTTGGTGCCCAATGGCTGGCTCATTTCTGGCGTGGAGAGCCTACCATCGTACCGGGTCTTATACCCGGCCAGAGCAGAAGGAAAGGAAAGACCGAGATATCAGTTCAATTCAACATTCCCTTATTTTTTTTATATTTCTAACATGCCGATTGGTATCATGTAAGAGAGATAAATATGGATATTTGAAAACAATATTATGAATCGGTAACACAAATGATACAAACAAAATTCATACATAAAGAAACTATAAAAAAATTTACGTAAAAAAATGATTTGTAGAGAAACAAAAATAAAATTTACATAAAAAAAATGAATTGGAATGAAAATATACCAAAAGGGTACTTACCCACATGGTCCGTCGAGCGCTCGAGAACGATGCAGGTATCCTATCAACTTAAACTTCGTAAAAATTAGCTTTCAGCAGTCTCCCTAATATTCCATCGATGAGCGGAAGAGGGTAAGCGTCCTTGATGGTCACCGCGTTTACCTTACGGGCATCTAGACAAAGACGGGCTTTGAATTTATCTATTCACTACACTCCTGCAATCATTTGATTTCCTCGAATTCTCAAGATAAATTTACACTTTTTTTAATAATATTTTCCCTCTAAGGAAATCATAAATACACGTCCAGTCATTATTCACGTACTGTTTGAGCGTTGTTTTTGATCTGCAAAAGGTCAACCACCGCCTTGAAGCAGAAATTCAGAATTTAAATTTTTTCGCCGCATGCAGGTGTCAAGTTTCGATGAAGATGTCGTAGGCCCGTTCTGGCGGTGCAATGCTGGCTGCAGCCGCTGCGCTTCCTAGCTCGTTGGGGAGTCACCGTTGCTAGGAGCTCCAAGCCATTGACGTTGCAACGTTAAAAGGGCTTCGCTTGTCGTGGGGAACTGCAGATGGTGTAGGTGGAGGCGCAGTCATCCGCAATCCGGGATGATGTCCGGGAAATATCCAAATATGAGGCGGCTACCACTTACATTAACGTTTTTCTTTTTTTTTTTTGAAGCCGGGATCAGCACCGCTGAGGTTTTCCAACGTAGACTCACAATCCGCGCGGGACGTCATCTCCGTCTCTTTTTTTTTTGACACATGTCAAATCGCGGTTCGGTGACAGCGAGTAGTTAAAATGTCGCTCCGGAACCGTCGACGTCAATAGCATAGGGTAAAAGGGTCGGCGTCAGTGGGGAGGGCTAAGTTATTACAATTGTGTAACTAAACTAGACTTCCATTCTTGTAACCAGGTTAGTTTGCTTTAAGATCGTATCTTGGCTTCATACGCTCCATATTTAACCTAAGTCATTCTGTGTTCGTTCGTTTCAAGTTGAACACATTCTCAGGAACTGATGATTGTCGTCCTGTTGGTGTAATCCTGAATTCAACAACAGTAGGACCGGATCAGCCTTTTGATGGTATTCCTTCATTGACAGCAGATCCTTGGTTGAAGTGGTCAACTGGCAAACGAAGTCGCAGAACCGTGATAATTGGAGGAGATACATTTTAGAGACAAAGGCTGTTACGGGGTATTGGAGACGGTAGCCAACCGAACTACCACTTAAACACCACCACCGGGAAACGTGTTCCGAAGGATGCACCCTCGAGCCAAACTGGGATAGGGAACTTATGTACTGTACATAGTTTTAGTAAGGCTAGGAAAATAATCAATTCTAATGCTAATGTGTACAATAGAGTAGATTTTAAATTTCCTTAAGCTATATTAATACAGCTTAAATTAGTTTAGTTAGGCTCGACGAAGTTCCCGATACCACTCCCGTAGGTGCACGGTTGCTCCACAACGACATCATCTGCGATCAACAACTGCAGAAATAACAAATCAAAAGGATGCGTGAGAAGCAATAACCGTAGGAACCGACAAGATGAGGAAATTTATTGCAGCAATTCCAACAAAAACATATACCGCCAGATGCACATAAATACGTCAACGGGCGCCTTCACATCTCATTAGTATGTATTTCCGATGAAGAAAAAAAAGTCATAGTCTCACAATTCACAAGCGGTGAAGACGTCCTCCAAGCTCTCTTATGTGCCTGCTTTATTTCCGGATTCACTGGCATTTTAGCCACCACGATTCCGTCGAGTTCGGTACATGAATGGTGCCTTCTCAGACAATCCTCCAGTTATCGATGACAATACAGTAACCCTATCGCCATTCTGCGTTGTAAGTGATATCTGCCCGCGTGATCCAAGCTCACAACTGTGTCACGTTAATTGGGCAAATACTAGTATTGAAATCTCAAACAGAATATCAATGGATTTGTAATTGCAACCGATGTATTGCTGTACAATCGACTTCTTGTTGTTTTTGAGACGCTACCACAAGATGACTATGATCCAGAGTGCTTGGGATGTATGAAACATCGAAAGGACGCTATGGGTGGCAACTCGCCCAAGACTGTGATGACTGTAATACAAGAATATAATGATTCAGCCAACAAAGGACTTGTGAATTGGCTGTCCAAACATAAAAAAACACCAAATTACCATCACTAACAGTCCCAGTTCAGTTCGTTTATGACACAATAACTAAACCTTCAATTCTTGCTCCTACCAGCGGTAAGCATTTACATCAGCTACTAAAACTTCTGATGGATAAAATAAGCGAGGCCCAAAATATCCAGCCCCAAAAGATGCAGCATCCGCCAAACTACAGCGGATCTAACAACACCGCTGAATGTCGAAGATTATATTCACCAGGGCATCTGGATACCTGAAAAGAAGGAAAAAAGAAACACAAAGTGTCTTGTCCAAGGGATAAAGTATAAAAGTGCTACTTATCTGATAGTCCTCAGGGATCCATCCAAAGTAACCGCCAGCTTCTTTACCGCACCAAACATAAACAAAACAACATATGTTTATACTTGGAAAACGTCAAATGTCCGTCACAGTGACAATTCCGAAAACAATATCTACGACTCCGAATTTCGGAAACACCAGTTGAAGTGTGGTGGAAATTGCGATGCAATTGCCCAATCGCACGAACCGGGCTACAATTTCAGCACGACGGAGGTAAAATATAAGGTTCACTCCGAAACTAGCGGTGCTCCGTTGGGAGCGAGCTGATAAAAGGGCGAGGGACAAAGGAAAAGCCCTCTTTCCTTTTTTGGTGATCAGCACGTGGAGTAAAGTAATAGAGAAGTGAACGTTTAAAAGTGAACATTGAGAAAGTAATAGAGAAGTGAACGATTAAAAGTGAACATTGAGAAAGTGATCGAGAAGTGAACGTTGAAAAGTGAACATTGAAAAAGTATTCGAAACGTGAACGTATGAAAAAGCGGAAGTTCGAAAGGAAATCGGAAGGAAGAAGAAAAAAGGAGGAAACAAAGATTGGCCACTACAACGCAGGATATTTTTCGCCGTGCAGCCAACGACGGGAACCCTAACAGGAGGCCTCCTCGTAGATAGGTGGAAGAGTAAGAGTTGTTGTTTTTATTGTAAAAAGAAAGAAAAGAAATAGTATTTTTTTTTTGCTTAGTCAATTTCTTAATTAAAGGTAAAAGTAACTGGAATTTTCTTTGTTTGCTTTTCCTTGTACTGTATTCACAGGAGGAATTTCAGATACTGTTGTTTTTTTTTCCACAGGAAGTGTAAAGGTTGGTTCGCGGTGATATCGCGCGCGGGAATCCGACAAAGTGGTGGTTCTTTTTTTTTGTATCTTTTGTGGTATTTGAGTGGTGTGGAGTTGGCTGGGGGAGATAGGGACCCCCCGAGTAGTGCCATTCGTTTTGATGCAAGGTGCGTCCACCTAACGAGCTTCGGCAAACCGCCTTACTCACTGGGCGGTCAAGTGTGGGGCCTAGGCCAAAACGGTGAGTTGATGCCCACGCCCGTCTGCGGTGAGCAAAGCCGGGACCGCAGGGCCCCCGTTGCCGGAGCACCCCAGTGGTCCGGGGTGACGAATTGGGGTGACAAGGCCTGCCTTCAACTGTTATGATGAAGGTGGGCTCTCATTGTCGTCCGTGAAGCCTACGCTACTAAATAATAAAATTTATAACCAAATATTAACCGCATGCAAACTTATATCGGATTAAAAACTGAGAAAATTTAAACCGAAACGAAATATACAAGACCAAAAATCAAAATGAAAAAAAAATTCTTCGAGCTAATGAAGGTTCAGGCGCATCAAATACAAAAAAAAGGAGGGTAAAACTAAATCAAACTTCGTAGAACTAAACCTTATTTCTTTGTTGGTAGGCATCCTTACCCACCTCTTGACTGTCGTGAAACGATTTTTTATAATGTTCCTACTGAATTTCTTCATTGAAAATTGTCATTATTTCAAAAATGGACAATGGTGCTCGTCGGAAGATAGCCTGGATTATTTTCACATCTACACCGTACTTCCTAGTGGTCATTGAATCATGGGCAATTCATTATACTTTATAGTAGCCAATTTATTTGGTCTAACATTTTTGTGTACCTATCTCCACTTGTGTCTGTATTTACGTTCCTGTAAGTACTCACTTGACCAAAGATTCCAATATTCTTCTTTAGTTTGAATTAATTAGTTCCTCGTTTGAATAAAACCTTGGTGTACTGGCAGAGCTTTTGAATACACTTGAGCGGTTAGAAGTTCACCTATTGGAAAATATCCTGGAGTAAATATGCTGAACTCATTTGGGTCTGTTTACATTGGCGTAAGTAGCCTTAAATTTATCATTGGTTTTATTGTTTTAAATTTATCTTTTATTTTATTTGCTTCGAGCTCTTCCTTCTCAAGAGAGGACTTCAAAAAGATTTGCACTAAAAGTTATTTTATTTTGCATTGGCTTCCCAAAGGCCCCTCAATATGAGGTGCTCCTAAAGAATAAAGTAGAGAGTGATACCCTTCTCGTTATACATATGTCCTGATGATTTTTTGATCTTGTGCCTTGTTGGAATAGGTTATAGATTTCAATTTGTTTAATTTGTTTCATGCACTAACCAAATCTCTTTTGATCTCCTTTGTATAAAAGCTTTCGTTCTAAAAGTACTCACAAGATCTAAACGTACTGGCTAGATAGAGAGGGAAATACATCAACATAAACTTTCTGTGGTGTCGGTTAAGTTGATATGCAAAATCGACAACAGGCGTCTATAGCACGAAAAGTACAGGCATTCTAATTCTTACTTTGAATACTCAATGAAAACTTAAATGCCATTGTATTTATTCCATCGCGGATTCAGCCTAATTACGTAAATTGATCGAACCACGTTTTCTTAAAGCCAGCAGAACACGAAACGTGGTAAAATAAAATACCACTGTTTACATGGTTTATAAGCGCAATGGTCGCCGTAAATGATACTAAGAAAAAAATTTCGTTTTATAATGAGCAATTCTTTTTAAATTTATATTGGTTTATAAAATTTGCAAGTCTGATTAAATTGACAGTCGCTTCCTTCCTTCATCATGCTCACGACCCCTAAGTCTGCGATCTCAGCGCGGATAAAGTTTGTATAGAAAATTGGAGACCTACATGGTTCGACCAAGTTGTCGGTGGCAGCTGAAAGACAGAATAAGTGCCCCCTTCGTAAGATAGGCTAAAGAAAATAGTAAAAAAATAAAAGAAAGTGCATTAAATTGCTTTGTGAAGACGAATGTTTCTTTGAAAATACAACGGATTAGATACTGTTGTTATCAAACTATTTATTTTGTGCAAAGGTTCAAAATTGATCGCAACGAGCTTCTTTTAATTCCATGTCTTATTTAGCAATTGAGGCTGACGTTTGGGTAGTTTCTATACCTTCCTTTTCCGAACCATTCCGTAAATAATCAATGTTAGAGGCTTTTACATGGTGGAAATTCATCGTTAAAATAATATGAAGTTCTTGCTCCAAATTTCCACTAAGTATTTATTTGCACGACAGCCGTTTCGACAAATCACATCTTCATCGGGTCTATTAACTCATTCATTATGCAAATGCATCTAAGAAATCTCCCATTATTACAAACGGATCGTTCAATGTCACGATTCGATGAATACTGTTGGTCTGGCCATAATATTTTATGGTTGCAGCAAACTCACCGATACTTTTAAATGTGTTATTGTTATAATCGTTGAACGAATCGTACATTGGTGATAAAATCTCTCGACTAAAATGTCTATCAAACACTTAAACTGGCATCAAACAACATGGTGCAGCTGTAACGCACTGGACTTCAAACGATATACCATTAAAGTTGATGTCCAACTTGAATCATTTCTTCATTTTACCCCCACTGATATGATAAACGTCATAGTTTAGCTCATTTAAACGAGATTCAGTAGCTGGTGTTACACAAGATTCTTTAAATACATACGAATCACATTGATTAGAATCATTCGCCTGATACCCCCAATTTCTAGAAAAGTTAGACTTATTTTTTTTTATCAAATTTATCTTATTCTTTTCCTTTCCCGTTTGATGTTATATTTATAATATATGGCCTACTTTTGAACAGGTATGGCAATTGCTTTGTTTGAATGTGCATCCCTCAATGTTTGTATGGTTTTCGTTTTGATTGACCTCTCGTCTCATTTCTACTGTTACTGTTGTTGCATTGATTGTCATTGTTGCCGTTCCGACCACCGTGGCCTTTTCAGATGTTACAGTGCTTTGCTCTCGATAAATATGATCCTGTGTTCACAATATTCACTTGGTTTGATGAATTGTCGAGATTTTTCGTTTCCGAGATCAACGCCTTTTTCAACAAGCTTTCCAATGTTAACGTTTCATTTTCCTCATAGAATTTATGGAACATTTTTTCATCATTTGCCATGCCAATAATAAATCTATCTCTAAATGCCCATTCCAAATTATCAAATTTACATGCGAACAATAACTTTATTATCCAAGCATACCACGCGCTGACTGATTCATTGAGATTTTAAGTCTCACGGTGAAAAAACAATCGTTCACTAAAAAGTATCACCATCGGTAAATAACGTGTATCCAAAATCCTCGTTAACTCATTTAACAATTTTTTTGTATGGCTATACTGGATCGTACGACGCTCTTAACAGTGAATACGGTTCAGATCCAATTGATTTTAACAATGTGGCTGCTCCAATTTTTCGCCGTCCATTGCGATTTCCTCGAAATGAATTTCTAATCGCTCTTTGCACTTGGCCCATTCATGCACGTTTGGATTAAACTTTGGCATCTGCGACGTATTGAATATCTTCAAATTTTTCATCATTTCATATCAGAATGATTGCTCGTTGTCAGCACTTGTGTTTTCTCCCTTTGTCATTTTCGATTTGACCTTGTACTGTGCGGTAAAATTTTAGCTCAGATAAATTCATATCTTTTTTAATGAAATCTGTTGTAACTCTACCTCGGCACTCCAGAAGGTGATATGATCATTGTCACGCTTTGGCCATGTGCGGTACCTTCTGGTTTTAAATCAGCACCTATGTAGTGAATAAGTAGATATCAGAATGTCCGTAAAGGACTGCAGCGATGGTATGCTGCCTCGGCGAAGGAAGATGTTGGTATCCGCCGAGAATGCCCTTGTCTGGGGACGCGTCAATGCGCTGGCAGGCTAGCATTGCGGTGTCGTGGGGCGGGTTCATTCCCCCAGCACAAGGACCCACTACAAAAGAATTTCGCATTCACGAATTCTTAGGTCTCAAAAGAAAAAGGCGACCGAAGTCGCCGAGGTAACTACCAAAAGGGATAATGACTTGCTCATAGAACAAGTTGAAACGAGTGCCAACAGACGGACTTAGGGTAACCTCGTCATTACCCGACGATGCTCATGGCTCACAAATAAGAGTGGGACAATCGGATGGTGGTGATGCCTCCTCGCACCCGCCCAACCGGACCAAGATCCATAAACGTTGAATTGGCCATATATTTCTCTTCTGAGTGGAAAACGCAGACAACAAAACTTGTATGAGCCTTCCCATCAGAAAGGAAATATACTGGTGACCAATTTAGATCATAGAGTTATGTGAGCGAATCAAATTACCCTACGCCATTAATAGGCACCTTGCTCGAGGCCACTCAACCCGCGAGAGTCCCTGAAACTAAAAGAAAGTTAAAGCATGCCCGATGGCTGGCTCATTTTCGATGTGGCAAACCTTCCACCGTACCGGGTCCTATACCCGGTCAGATAGGTCCAAAATGAAAAGACCGGCGTTCTACTTCAAAGAAACAGCATTATTATTCAATTCTCACATTCATTCGGACGAATTATCCACTAAATATATTAAGAAAAACAAAATATGCAAACATTTAAATGTATGAATTTGAATCAAATACTCGTACAAAGAAAATGTGAACCCCTCTAAAAATTTTCCTGTAATGTCGTTAACATTCTTTTGTATCAAACTTTCTTTTTTCTAAGCTTTTTACCTGGTTTTTCCTCCTCGATGTAATGTCTCGCACACGGACCTGATCGCCGTCCTATTCCCAAATGACAATCTCCCACATGTCAGCAACCCAATTGTGCTAGTTGCCATAATGCAATTTTTATAGGAGATAGAAGGGTTTTAGAGCAGTTTTATTTTATGACTGCTAGAAAACAAAATTAACTGCAGTAAACGAAAAATGAGAAAGATTTCAAATAGTGGTACAAATTTAAATTTCCTGACTAATATAATTGAATAATAACAAAAAAATTAGAGGGAAATGTTTAAATCTGACATAAAAGAAAATTTATATAAAATCGCGTTTAAGGATTATAAGGCAAAAGAAAATTTTATTAATTATAATTATGAATGGAAGAAATGAAATCATTCTATTTTCTCTTTTGTCAACTCTGCAATGTATTTCAGTTAAGCGTTGGGAAGATTTTCGAGTAGTCTGCTGGTATGACTGCTCGATTACTACACGTATCATAACTGAACAGGCTTATAGTCCGTCCCAAGAATCACATAAACTAAATCTCGTTGACGCCAACGGAACTCGAACCAGGGACCTTGGCTTACGGGCTTAGTATTCTAATCACTAGACCAGGCGGATTTATATGTTTGTATTGTACTGGTTCCATTAAGTACAAAATAATTGACATTTATCGTTTTTGGTTCACTGGTATCAGAATCCCTAATGCTCCGTTTTCGTGAAACCGGACTTAGTTGCAGCAGCCTTTGCAAATGCAAATCTTGCTCGTCCTTGCGTTCAAAACTGCAGAAGAAATCAAGCATGCTTTGTTTCTCATCTTGACTAAAATCTGTTAAACATTTCTTCTTGCAACTAAAACCAAAACACAAATTACGTACTCAACTCTACAGACAAAAATAAATATTTTATCATTCATCGCCAGCAACTTCTCTTGCAAGAATAACTTTCCCAGCATAATTTAAATGTTCCTTTCCTCTAAGTTTCGCCGTCTTCATCACATTTCTCCTATAACAACTGCTGCTTAGAACTCCTTTTTTCTGCTTTTTGGGTATTCCCACATTACTTTTACTGGAATTCATTTCAACACCTTTACTTTAAAGCAGTTCAAATAATACTGAGCACAAAGCAAACAAATTGTAACGGACCACAATCATATAACCAGATGTACTTTACCATAAAAAAGTGACATCTCCCTTATTTGTTTCCTTTCTGCAGTAAACTAGAACTAAATCGATCAACAAAATCATGATTTGCTATGCAGCTTGTCTCATTTTTACTGTAAATAATGTATTTAGTCTTTTAGATGATGAATGTGCAAAAATGTCAATTTTTCAAAAAATGGAGATGTCCCCTTTCTACAATTAGCAATTCATATATATATATATATATATATATATATATATATATATATATATATATATATATATATATATATATATATATATATATATATATATATATACACTACCGACAAAAAGTTTGGAAGCACTTGAAATAACATTGGTATTTGAAAAATAATAAAAGACAGAGAATTATTTTAACAGTAACGATTATGTTTTTAATTAAATCATAACCCAAACTATAAAAAAAGAAACAAAATCCTTCTTTATCAAACACTAACATAATCTATAATTGATTTTCATCTATGTGACTACCCTTTGCCTTAATAGCAGCTTGGTAGATGCTAGGCATTCTTGCTAGTAATTTATTTAAATATTCGGCGTCAATTTGTTCCCAAGCTTCCTGCAGATATTGCCACAGCTGATTAGTACTCTGCGGCAAACGTTCGTTAGCTTTGCGGTCCAACTCATCCCATAATTTTTCTATTGGCGATAGATCAGGTGATTGCGGGGGCCACACCATCAGTTCAAGAAAACCATTCATTTCTTGTTCCTCTAAAAAGGCTTTGCATATCCTAGCCGTGTGTTTCGGGTCATTACCTTGTTGGAACACAAATGGTTCACCCACAATGCGTGTCCCTGAAGGTAAAGCATAATCATTTAAGATTCGCAAATACTGCTCCTTTCTCATAATTCCGTCAATTTTGATAAGATCTCCGACAACTGTTCCAGCAAAACATCCCCAGACCAAAACGTTACCACCGCCGTGTTTTACCGATGATACCAAGCCAATTTCAGATACTCGTTCATGGGGCCTGCGGCGGACAAACACTCGTCGATTAGAGCCAAAAATTTCAAATTTGGACTCATCTGTCCATAGAACACTTTTCCACTGTTCTACTGTCTAATGTTGATACTGCTTTGCCCATTCCAGTCGTTTTTTCTTGTGTATTCCCGTAATAATGGTTTTTTTACCGCTACACAGCCACGCAGACCAGCAGATGCAAGACGATTCTTTACTGTAGAAATTGAAACATCTTTGAATCGTGTTTTATTCAACTGCCAGGTGATATCGAGTGCTTTAAGTCGACGATTACGTTTGGAAGTGGTTGCTATAAATCTGTCTTCCACTGCAGAAGTACTTCTTGGCCGACCACTCCGTTTTCTATCCAGCAAACTGCCAGTCTCTCGATGTTTCGAAAGGGTGTAATGAACTCCCTTAGGCGATATATTGAGTTTTTTTGCAATTTCTCTTTTGGAGTATCCTTCACTTCTTAAAATAATAATACCCGATCGTGTTTCAATTGATAATTGTTTTCCTTTTCCCATTTTAAACACAAAATGAAAGAAATTACCGATATCTTTACAAAGCACACGTTAAACAACCAGAAAATCAAAAAATATCAATTTCACAGAGTGCAACTAATGAACGACTATTTTAAATGGAGACGACAGCTGATAATCTCAACCTGCAATAAACTTTGACGCGAGAAAAATTATTGCAGTGTGCTCAGCAAATTAAACAAAGGGACATTAAGTTATTATGATTTTTATCGGTTTTGTGATTTTCATCAATATATATAAAGACCGCAACAATTATTCAAAATGCAGTAGAACAATGCAAAATAATTGTATTTTGAACTGAAAAATAGATTAAAGCGACTATTGTCGATTTATTCTAATTTTTCACAAAATTTACACGTGCTTCCAAACTTTTTGTCGGTGGAAATCGATATATATATATATATATATATATATATATATATATATATATATACATATATTTATATATATATATATATATATATATATATATATATATATATATATATATATTTATATATATATATATATATATATATATATATATATATATAATATATATATATATATATATATATATATATATATATATATATATATATATATATATATATATATATATATATATATATATATGCTGAGTCGCTCGATAATTAATGTCGTTAGATGACGTAAACTGACGTGAATTGCATATTTCATGTATTAATGATTGCATGGCTTAAATTATTATGTACTATCTCAAAAACTGAGCGTCATTAGTAAAGAAAAAGTTGGTTAAAAATAAACCTGAAAATTGAGATTCAAAGAGAGTAGTATCCATATATTTTATTGTTTTATACTTCCGAAAGGGCAAAAATACGATGCAAGCTCGAAAGAAGTTGTGTGAAGTTTATGGTGAGGACTGTCTTATTGCAAGCCAGTGTCAGTGTTGATTTGCCTGCTTTCGTTCTGGACATACTGGTCGTCCAACCACTACTGACGACAACAAAATAAAGGCGTTAATTGAAACTAACCGGTGTATGACAACTTGAGAGATAGCAAAGAAGCTTGACATATCGAATTCAACCGTTTACTTGCACTTACTACAGCTTGGTTACGTAAACAAACTAGATGTTTTGGTTCCTCACGAATTAAAGAAAATCCACCTCACCAAACGCATTAGCATATGCGACTCTTTGCTGAATCGTAACAAAAACGACCCATTTTTACAAAAGAATCATAACGGGTGATGAAAAATGGATTGTTTACGATAACGTAGTCCGAAAACGGTTGTGGACCAAGAAGGATGAACCCCCACAATCAACATCCAAAGCCAATATTCACCAAAATATGATTATGCCTTCTGTGTGGTGAGATTACAAGGGTATAGTCTACTTTGAGCTGCTTCCAAGAAACTCAACTCAACAATCGTCAACTATCGAAATTGAATGAAGAATACGTGATGTTCCATCATCATAACGCCGCCCCACACCTCTTAGATAACCCGTCAAAAATTTATGGAGCTCAATTGGAAACTGATGCCACATCCACCCTATAGCCCTGACTTAGCACCATCAGACTACATTTGTTTCGCTCCCTTCAAAACCATTTGAATGGTAGAACTTTAGATTCTGATCACTAAACTTTAGATTCTGATGAGTTGGATCAGCGCTTCGCTTCTAAAAATTTTTCAACTTACCGAAAGATGACAATATATCATTGATGTTAATGTAAATAAATTTACTTTGAAATATATGAAAAAACTACATTAATTATCAAACAACCGAATAATATCAACCTACCTGACCTTATTTAGTACATACTTGCTTAACCTGTAGTGAAATAGTATGTATATATATGTCCGTAAGGGACTGCAGCGATGGTCTGCTGCCTCGGCGGAAAAGGATGTTAAGATCCACCGAGATTGGCCTTGTTGCGGTGTCGTGAGGTGGGTTCTTTCCTCCAGCACAAGGACCCTCTACAAAAGAATTTCGCATTCACGAATTCTCGGGTCACAGAAAAAAGTCGACCGAAGTCGAAAAAAAGGAAGTAACCAGCTTAGGGTTGAAATTGCTTATTCAGAGAACAAGTTGGGACGAGCAAAAACGGACGGACTGGTGGGGACTTCGTCGTTAACGACGATCCTTATGGCCCACAAATAAGAGTGGGGCATCCGGATGGATCTGGTGCCCCCTCGCACCCTCCCAACCGGATCAAGACCCAAACGTAGACGTGGCCATGTATTTCCCATTTGAGAGAAAAACTCATACAAAAGCACTTTGTATGACTGTTTCCCACAAATGAGAAGCGCAAACGTCACCAATTTACGCTATAGAGTTACGCAATGAAATCACATAACCCTATATCATAAAAGGACACTTGAGCGGAAGGCCACTCTACCCGGCCAGAGCCCCTGCGACAAAACGGTGGAGCGCACCCGATGGTTATCCCATTTTAGACGAAAAGTCTTCCATCGTTGCGGGTCCTATACCCGGTAAGATTTGACAAAATGGAAAAACCGAGGTTTTGAAGTTTAATGATTCATTTTATTAATTTTTAAGCTGTTTAAGATCAGGAAGTACATGGAAAAAAATCTATAAATGGCAAAAATGAACAAATGCAGCAAATTACAATGTATTATATGAATGTAATAGCATCAATAATAAAATAGATTTAAAAACTCTAAAAAAAATAAACTTGTTATTAACACGCATGTCTTCTGATCTTGGCTATTTTTCAAAAAGGTGGAAGAATATAAATGGGAGAGGGAAAAAATGAGATTCTATTTACGTGTGTATAATTAGTAAAATTTTATTTATTAGGTCAGTAACTCATGTTACAAAACGATGTACTAGTACCATCTATGAATATTGTCAGAGTTATTTTATCAAATGCTCATAACCAACCAATCTTAGTTTTTATTTAATGTCTGAAGGCATGAGCGGAAAATTGTCACTCTTAATTTTGTAACTGGGTCTAGGTCTAATAAATTATGGGGTTTTTCCCGGCCTCTGTGGTTCATGAAAAAATGTTTGCTAAGGAAATTCATTTAAAGAGTAATATTTATTATAATGAGTAATGTCTTTTTTTCATATTACTAATTTAATAAGGTCACGATGTTTCATTCCGTTACAATAATTTTACTGAGCTTTCTTACTTGTTTTCCAACCAATAAAGTTCAATTTTAGTTCAAATAACTTGTCACAAATTCTTGTTACCAGGCAAAGTTCGTTGTCTCGTTGATCGATTTTTACCGAGTATACTATCTCGACCATGCACTTTTCAACGCCAAAACACATAGTTTAAATAGTTAGTTGTCATCGCTTGAATAATTTTTGCCCTCTCCAATGAATGCTTGAGTTTCCACAGTAAGGATGAAAGACTTTGGGCTCCTAGTACACAAGGCCGTTCTCTTTCATGAAAGGTTCACCGCTACTATTGTTTATGTTGTGATCACCATGATCATAGGCTATTAAACACAACAAGCTTGTGAAAACAAACCAGGTGTTGGAACGTTTTTTCTTGTTTGGCAGTAAGATTTGGACCAGTTAAAAATCGATTAGTTATTCATGGTTGCTTTCTTCTCCTTGAAAATGTGATGTTTAAGATTCCCATTATTCATTACTTCTAATACAATGAACTACTAGCACATTTCCCGTACGATATTCTATTTTGATATTCCAAATCTCCAACAGCATTGATTTGAATAGCGGGTTTAAAATTGATGAAAGTCAACAATCTGATTTTCTTCCAGCAATAACTGGTGGGTAATTAAGGCTATCTTCAAACACTAATCGAGTATTCTGTTTGTAACTTCATTCACACTTGCGATTGTTTTAGCACAAAGTTAATATTAATCTCACAAAATCACCATTCACATATCTTCATATAAGCAAAGTAATGGGGACTCCGGCTCTTTCGGGTAATCCTAAATTCACCTATCAACGGGCCCCTCTCTGATTTTGCATACGGGCTTTAATTAAATTGCTCGGAGAGCCGCCAGCCATGGAACTTAATGTCCAACGGTATACGCTTTCCAAGGTTTTACTGAAAATCGAACGATCTTCGGGACTTCTCTTCACGGAATTAAGTCGACTCCTCGATCCGTCCCGAAAATTCCCGACTTGGCTTGAATGCAGGCGGCATACAAGAAATCACTGCCGTCAAACGCGGAAATAAATAATATTAGCGAAACAAACGAAGGTATTGCAGCGGCGGCTTGTCTGTCCCTGAGCGAAATCTCTTTTCGCGGCGGCCTCGGGAAATTCACCAAATCTCTCATGCAAAAATTTGAAAATTGCCTCGGTAGTAGCACTTCACAAGCGACGATCGAATCAACGCCTTAATCATCACAGAAACGATATCAATTCTCCACTTGTTACGCGACAGGTTCGATTACGCACTTTTCTCCGGCGTCGTGACATGTCCACCGTGAAGATTCAATCCCGACTTTCCTGCTTGGCGATTTGTAGCGGACTCCCCCCACTTGTCGATCCGTCCAAAACTTGTATTTTTTCCTTCCGGTGAATCGCCTCAGCTGAGCTCCATCAGCCCAGTTCACTTCTCTTCCGTGATGTAATTGTAGGATATCGAAAACGTCCACGTTCAGAAAAACTCGTCTTGCTCTTGTTCAAGTTTATAACCGAATATATTTCCTTTTAAAATAGCACGCATAAGATGTGTCTTAACATATTTTCTTCTTCAACAAGAAAAACTATCATAAAGACGCGAAACTCAACATCTGTGCACACAAATCCTCATTTCGAAATTAAGGGTTCAGCTGTTTAAATATCCGAAACAAACAATACTCATTCGAGCTGAGCAGAGAATGAGTTAAGCGTGCAATAAAAATAGATGAAGTTTGTTGTTCTTATCCTAATGCAAGATAATTTTTGCTTTTATGAAAGGATATAGATACCAACACGCCCCCTCAAAAATTAACCATCGAAAATTGTCTAGTACTCGGATAATACACATTAGTATTCAAACATATACATTATTTAACTTCTTACAAAATAGACACATCTAAGTTGTACTTTCTGGGAGGTTACATAAAGTCCAGCATTTGCTGCGTAGGATTAGTGAAAACCCAGAAAAACCTGATCAGACTTTTCCTTAAATTACCAAATTTAACATTAAATTATTGATATCACTCCATTTACTGTAGACTCATTCCACTTCTGAGCTGCTGAAATCTTGCGGCAGGTAATGGTTTCGTCAGCACATCTGCTAGTTGTATATCTGTTGGAATATAATTTAATTTTATTACGTTTTTCTCTATTTGCTCTCTTGAAAAATGATACTTAATATCAATATGCTTTGATCTTTTATGGCTTGTTGGATGATTAGCAATGACTATACAACCATTATTATCTTCATAAATTACTATGGGCTTAGACATATTTATATTCATACTTATTGCTAATGATCTTAACCATAATGCTTCTTTTACTGCCTCAAAAAGAGCCATGTATTCAGCTTCAGTGGACGAAGCTGCAACTGACAATTACCGTCTTGTATTCCAGCAGATTGTATTCGTCTCATATAATTTAAATAAATATCCTGTTGTGCTTTTCCTATCGTTGATATCATTTCCACCCCAATCAGAATCCACAAAACCAATCAAAGCATTGCTATAATTACTTCTTTTATAGGTTAATTTAATGTCCATTGAACCTTTTAAATACCTTAGGACTCTTTTCAGAGATGTCCATAATTCTGTATTGTTTTTATTCATATACAATGTTAACCACAATACTCAAATCCGGTCTTGTGCATACCATTAAGTCCATCAAACAACCAATTAAATTTCGGTATGGTGCATTACACTTTTCATCTGAATTCAAGGCTGTAAAGTTCAATTTACTTTCCAAAGGCGTATTAATAGTCTTATAATCATGCATATTATATTTACTCAAAATTGTCCTTATATATGCACTTTGGTCTAACGTTATTTCATTTTCATATCTTATTACTTTAATGTAAAGAAAATGCTTAATACTTTTCAAGTCAACCATTCTGAATTTATTGGTGAGATAATTCTTAAAGCTATTTGTACGAATTCGTATCACTTCAATAATACAAATTCGTATCAGCCAAAGTTTTTTATTTTTTATGATTCATTAACTTCTTTTGTATCAGCAAAATGTTTAACGTACATCATTATGTTCGCATTATGTAATGAGACACGCGATTTGTCTAGCGCGAATGAAATTCCAAACTTCTGGAATTATTCGTGCGCGCTAGATATAGTTCTCATGGCAGGTGCAATATGATCTATCTGTCTGCAAGGCAGATGGAACATATTGCGCTTGCAATCTTACCTATGAAAAATAATTATGTCGCGCGCAATATGATCTATCTGTCTGCAAGGTAGATGGAGCATATTGCACTTGCAATGCCTGTGTTAGAACAACAAATTTATGGGAACTACTTTTGTTCCCACGGCAAATAAGTATTTAAGAAAATGTTAGTGGAAAATAAACGTGAGTCTAGTTTTGACCATCAACAAAAACATCTTGGGTTTTTTAATTTGGAATATTGTAGTAATCTCCCGATACAAGCATCGGAGAGATTTCTGAACATCAATTTGAGAGCAGAATATTTTACAAGTTTATGCACTTGTATAATTAACGTCAACATCGGAGAGATTTCCGAGCGCAGAATATTATACAAGTTTATGGACTTGTATAATTAAACTTCAACGCGGAGAGATTCTGAGCGCAGAATATTATACAAGTTTATGCACTTGTATAAAATGGGTTTGCGCCAAATTCATCATTTTTAATATTAAATACCCATTTACAATCAACAATGTTTATACCTTCCGGTCTTGTTACTAAGGTCCAGGTTTCATTTTCCAAAAGAGAATTTATTTCTTCTTTAATGGCTTTCTCCCATTTATCTTTTTCGTCATTATTTTGAACACCTTGATACGAAGTAGGAATATTACAGACAACTGACGGAGCACACATCAAATAATCTTCATTGTCTATAATATTTTCTTGATTATAAGACACAGAAAGAATTTGTTTAATCCTTTCACTTCTTCTAAGTTCTGGGATTTTTCTTTTCCTATCTTCTTTGCCTTGGGATGGAATATTATCATTTTGTGTGCTTTCTTTACTCTGTGTAGGAGCATTATCAATTTCGTCTCGAGTATTTTCCATATGTGAAGTATCTCTACGATTATCATCAATAGATTTTTCTGAGTTTGTTACTGACTTTGAATATGGGTCAGTTTTCGCAGAAGAGCCATCCATATTAACCCTCTCAATTTTTGAAACAGGTCTTGATGCTTTAAAATTAACTTCATCTACTGTCACATCTCTTACAATCACATATTTTTCAGTTTCCACATCCCACACTTTATAGCCGTTTTGTTCATACCCTACCAGTATACCTTTCCAAGATTTCTCTTCAAACTTTGTTTTACTGTAGCCCAGTCATATTAGGGCTTTCACCTCGGAATGAAAGATAATAAGCTGCAAATTGGTATGAACCTTTGTTTTGTCATTCTAAATGTTGTCTCAAAAGTCACAATCGTTATCGTGTTCGCGTCTCAAGATATTCAAGGTCAAAGGTCACAAAAATCGGTTTTTCGCGAATATCTGGCTTCCTATCGGTTAAATGAGATTTGCATTTATTATAAAAGTTGTAGGCTATAAAATTCCCTACAACTTTTGTTTAAACTTTTTTTTCATACGACCAACCGTTTTGAAGGTAGAGCGCGAAGAGTGCACATCGTACAGTCATATACGGCCTAATGCAAGGTCAAGCGTGAGTTATGGTTATCAGTACGTTATAAAGTCAATTATTTACTTGGAAATTATAATTATTAAACAATGCCTATTATTTATGTACTAACTATTAATTATTTATATTTAATTAAAGTAAGTAACTTGATTTGCAACGGTACAATTTCAAACTAACGAATAATCTTGACTCATACAAAGTGGAGAGAGTGGCCTTGAATACTATAGAACATCTGTCCCGGCAATGAATAGAAAAGGGCATAGGGTAGGGACAAGTATTTCCAGGTATATAAGTATTGAGAAATTTACGCGTTTTAAAGAAAAGATATATAATGTCGTGTTAACTTAAAATAAAACTAAAATATATAATCCAGAATTAATAATATTTTATACTCAAATAGTTAAATATGAATAATTATATATAAATAATCAAGTTACTTACTTTAATTAAATATAAATAATTAATAGTTAGTACATAAATAATAGGCATTGTTTAATAATTATAATTTCCAAGTAAATAATTGACTTTATAACGTACTGATAACCATAACTCACGCTTGACCTTGCATTAGGCCGTATATGACTGTACGATGTGCACTCTTCGCGCTCTACCTTCAAAACGGTTGGTCGTATGAAAAAAAAGTTTAAACAAAAGTTGTAGGGAATTTTATAGCCTACAACTTTTATAATAAATGCAAATCTCATTTAACCGATAGGAAGCCAGATATTCGCGAAAAACCGATTTTTGTGACCTTTGACCTTGAATATCTTGAGACGCGAACACGATAACGATTGTGACTTTTGAGACAACATTTAGAATGACAAAACAAAGGTTCATACCAATTTGCAGTTTATTATCTTTCATTCCGAGGTTGACCCCTTTTTTTACCTAATATGACTGGGCTACTGGTCTTGTTATGAACATCGACTGTAGAACCAAAAATTTTCAAGTTTTTAATTTGTAGCTTTTTACCTTTCCACAATTCATATGGTGTTTTACATTGTTTCAGAGCGTTTGTTGGTGTTATGTTAATCAAATATGTAGCAGTAAGAACAGCATCGCCCCAGAAAACTTTACTTAAATTAGCACCAACTATCATTGCACGGGCTTTTTCAGTTATTGTTCTTACCATGCGCTCTGATACACCATTTAACTGTGGGGTTCGTGGAACTGTCAAGTGATAACTAATACCCTTTTGAACGAAAAACTCCTTCATTTCCTTAGACAAATATTCTCCCCCATTGTCCCAATACACTTGAAATGTGTCCCACTTTTATTTACAAAATCTTTGAAAAAAGAGAATACATCTGATTTATGTGTTAATAAATACGTAACACAATAGTGAGTATATTCGTCTACAAATAGAACAAAATAATTTTTATTGTTTATTGCAGTAGGAGTGATTGGACCGCAAACGTCTGAATGTATATTCAACAATGGACGTTTTATATAACTTTTGTCTTTACTTCTATACAATGGAAGACACGATTGTTTGCCCTTAATACAAGGCTCACATAAACCATCATTTGGTTTGATTTGTTCAATTACCCTCAAATCTGCAATCATTCTTTTGTTCTTTAGTTCCTGAAATTTATTTTTACTAATATGACCCAGTCTTTGGTGCCATATGTCGTAATTTATTTTCACCCTATTAAATATCTGAATTGAATTTTCAATTTTAAAAACAATTTTAAAGTCTACTGAAATAAGATTGTTTAAGAACTTACCAATCATTATTATCTTACCACCTTTATATATTTGTACTCCTTTCTCATTGAAAACGATTGTCATTCCTGAACTTTGCATTTTTGACACAGACAGCAGATTATATGACACATCTGGACAGAAGAGAACATCTTCTAAAGTTCCTCGTATTCCTAGGTTGCTGATAACATCTATTTTGCCTTTCATTGTCGCTTCAACGAACGTGCCATTCTTCGCAACAGCAATTCTAGCAGGTATTTCCAGCTTCTCAAAATTCTTTGTCAGGTCTTTCCTGTGTATTATGTGTTCCGATGCTCCAGAATCTAATATAAAATTGATTGCCTCCTCTTTATCTGTTTCTTCATGATGATATCTAGCCATAAAAGCAAAAGCTTTTGTTTCCCCATTTGATCTTGGCACTGATGTATCTACCAACTCAACTGTCTGCACTGTTCTTTTCCTTTCGGTACCTCTATAATCGAGGTTCTTTTTATAATAGAAGCAGTTAATCTTCTTATGTCCTTTTCTTCCACATTGATGGCATTTTAATTTAAACCTTTTATTAGATTTGCATAAACTGTTTCTAGTCGATTTAAATTTATCATTTATCACATCACGACTGTCCTTTGCTCTTAAACTTTCAATATTATTGTCACTTCTACACTCCACATTTAGCATTTTCATGCTCGTATCACGATTTTCATTTTTTAATTTAATTTCTTGGTCTAGTGATCTCGATTTAACAAATGCCAAGCTTATATTTTCATTTGATAGCGTCTCTATAGCTGTTACAACACCGTCGTATGAATTTGGAAGTGTCAGCAATAAATGTGCGACTTTATCTGTCTCATCTAACTTTGCACCGGCTGCTAGTAGTTCGAATGCGTTTTGCTATGCGCTCAGCTTTCTTCCATTCCTCCGTTCCATCTGTTGGTGCCACATCATCAATCACTTTGATAACGTCTAATTCCGTCAATAAAGCACGCACTCTAAACTTCCACACACTATATTTCTCCCCATCAAAGGGTTTAATGTTCCTTTTCACGCTTGCACCTTCCATTTTATTTGCAACTTTTCATTTTTGATTAAAATAAATTTTAATGCGATATTAGTTTGCTTAAACTTATTTTTCACATTCGCACTTCTTTTTTTCACAAATCAATATCCTCTACGTACGATTCAACCGACGCGTGAACTGGACCCATAACCTGTAGGATATCGAAAACGTCCCCGTTCCGAAAAACACGTCTTGCTCTTGTTCAAGTTTATAACCGAATATATTTCCTTTTAAAATAGCGCGCATAAGATGTGTCTTAACATATTTTCTTCTTCAACAAGAAAAACTATCATAAGGACGCGAAACTCAACATCTGTGCACACAAATCCTCATTTCGAAATTTTCAAGTTTTTAATTTGTAGCTTTTTACCTTTCCACAATTCATATGGTGTTTTACATTGTTTCAGAGCGTTTGTTGGTGTTATGTTAATCAAATATGTAGCAGTAAGAACAGCATCGCCCCAGAAAACTTTACTTAAATTAGCACCAACTATCATTGCACGGGCTTTTTCAGTTATTGTTCTTACCATGCGCTCTGATACACCATTTAACTGTGGGGTTCGTGGAACTGTCAAGTGATAACTAATACCCTTTTGAACGAAAAACTCCTTCATTTCCTTAGACAAATATTCTCCCCCATTGTCCCAATACACTTGAAATGTGTCCCACTTTTATTTACAAAATCTTTGAAAAAAGAGAATACATCTGATTTATGTGTTAATAAATACGTAACACAATAGTGAGTATATTCGTCTACAAATAGAACAAAATAATTTTTATTGTTTATTGCAGTAGGAGTGATTGGACCGCAAACGTCTGAATGTATATTCAACAATGGACGTTTTATATAACTTTTGTCTTTACTTCTATACAATGGAAGACACGATTGTTTGCCCTTAATACAAGGCTCACATAAACCATCATTTGGTTTGATTTGTTCAATTACCCTCAAATCTGCAATCATTCTTTTGTTCTTTAGTTCCTGAAATTTATTTTTACTAATATGACCCAGTCTTTGGTGCCATATGTCGTAATTTATTTTCACCCTATTAAATATCTGAATTGAATTTTCAATTTTAAAAACAATTTTAAAGTCTACTGAAATAAGATTGTTTAAGAACTTACCAATCATTATTATCTTACCACCTTTATATATTTGTACTCCTTTCTCATTGAAAACGATTGTCATTCCTGAACTTTGCATTTTTGACACAGACAGCAGATTATATGACACATCTGGACAGAAGAGAACATCTTCTAAAGTTCCTCGTATTCCTAGGTTGCTGATAACATCTATTTTGCCTTTCATTGTCGCTTCAACGAACGTGCCATTCTTCGCAACAGCAATTCTAGCAGGTATTTCCAGCTTCTCAAAATTCTTTGTCAGGTCTTTCCTGTGTATTATGTGTTCCGATGCTCCAGAATCTAATATAAAATTGATTGCCTCCTCTTTATCTGTTTCTTCATGATGATATCTAGCCATAAAAGCAAAAGCTTTTGTTTCCCCATTTGATCTTGGCACTGATGTATCTACCAACTCAACTGTCTGCACTGTTCTTTTCCTTTCGGTACCTCTATAATCGAGGTTCTTTTTATAATAGAAGCAGTTAATCTTCTTATGTCCTTTTCTTCCACATTGATGGCATTTTAATTTAAACCTTTTATTAGATTTGCATAAACTGTTTCTAGTCGATTTAAATTTATCATTTATCACATCACGACTGTCCTTTGCTCTTAAACTTTCAATATTATTGTCACTTCTACACTCCACATTTAGCATTTTCATGCTCGTATCACGATTTTCATTTTTTAATTTAATTTCTTGGTCTAGTGATCTCGATTTAACAAATGCCAAGCTTATATTTTCATTTGATAGCGTCTCTATAGCTGTTACAACACCGTCGTATGAATTTGGAAGTGTCAGCAATAAATGTGCGACTTTATCTGTCTCATCTAACTTTGCACCGGCTGCTAGTAGTTCGAATGCGTTTTGCTATGCGCTCAGCTTTCTTCCATTCCTCCGTTCCATCTGTTGGTGCCACATCATCAATCACTTTGATAACGTCTAATTCCGTCAATAAAGCACGCACTCTAAACTTCCACACACTATATTTCTCCCCATCAAAGGGTTTAATGTTCCTTTTCACGCTTGCACCTTCCATTTTATTTGCAACTTTTCATTTTTGATTAAAATAAATTTTAATGCGATATTAGTTTGCTTAAACTTATTTTTCACATTCGCACTTCTTTTTTTCACAAATCAATATCCTCTACGTACGATTCAACCGACGCGTGAACTGGACCCATAACCTGTAGGATATCGAAAACGTCCCCGTTCCGAAAAACACGTCTTGCTCTTGTTCAAGTTTATAACCGAATATATTTCCTTTTAAAATAGCGCGCATAAGATGTGTCTTAACATATTTTCTTCTTCAACAAGAAAAACTATCATAAGGACGCGAAACTCAACATCTGTGCACACAAATCCTCATTTCGAAATTAAGGGTTCAGCTGTTTAAATATCCGAAACAAACAATACTAATTCGAGCTGAGCAGAGAATGAGTTGAGCGTGCAATAAAAATAGATGAAGTTTTTTGTTCTTATCCTAATGCAAGATAATTTTTGCTTTTATGAAAGGATATAGATACCAACAGTAATACACCGTTGAGAAGTATTACATCACCGTTCCCCAAACCCGGAATTTTACATGCAGATCTGAAATTTTTATAACAAAATGTAATTAGTAGTAGTTAGTAAAGAAATTTAAATGAGGTACAAAAGATTTAAATGGAGTAAAGAAATTTAAATGAAGTAAAGAAATTTTAACTAGAGTAAAGAAATAAGAATTTTAAATAGTTATAAAAGTTAAATCTCATGACGAATTAAATTAAGGGGAGACATTTAAATTTTAATATACAGGAAAATTGGTATGAAGTGACATTTAAAAAATAATAAAAGGAAAAAGTGTTCTACAAAACTAGGATTACAAATAAAATTATTTACATTTTTTTTTCAAATCTGCCACAAAATTCCGAGTAGGAGAAAAAAATTAAAGCAACATTTAATACGTGATATTTAGTGCATAAAATAGAAACACGTAGATTTTTTTCAACAGCAAATACGCTTTATTGATTCATGCATCATAAATTTTATAAAAACATAATGTAACTTTCTAAACCTTAAAGTACTCAAAAACTTATGGTCCATATGCCACTCTAAATTTAAACAATATTCATCAGTCAAACATTATACTATATGTTGTAAATACACATAGAAGGATGCGTTTAAGCAAATAAAACTAGCCCAGATACCTTAAAATATGGCAGGCAGCGGGGTCTCCTTTAAAAATAAGTTTTGACCGGGAACTATACAAGCAATTGATATTAGTCAAAGCAAAGATTTGTAGTAAGCAAATTAATAAATAATATAGTAATCATAAATTATAATAATAATAATCTGAACCTTGGTGTTCAGTTTATTGTTAGGGTATCTCATTCCATACCCGTAACAGAACTCGAGCTGATAGGGTCCATATCACGCTCAACCATGTGATCATTGCCTATTTTTTTAATCAGTACCAATCACAGCTGAGTAGGCTGATAGTCCGACAGCAGCGTCAGAAGCTCAAACTTGATACCGCCCTTCAGTCTTTGAACTTGGGGGCTGTGCGCATACGGAGTGTGTCCTAACCCACTGCTCCGCACGGACTACGATCATACATAATACATGTAACATATTACAAACGCGTAACGTTCCCGCAACAGCATTAGTGCCATTTATTATTAGTGTGGCGCATTCACATCAGTATAAAATAAAACATCAGCAAAAAAACATTTTCCATATCAATATTAATTTTTTTATACACAAAAACATTTTTCTTTTCTATATTTATTTTTTTTTTTTTTTGTACATTGCATTGCATTTATACATTGAATGCCAAATTTAAAAAAATTTATGAATGAGCCAAATTGTGAACATTCAGGGGAATATTTTCGATGTCATAAAACCCCTCTGGTTTATACTTAAGATTTTTTTGTTATGAAATAACTATGCACATATTTACTTTAAAATGATGTTCACTTTGATCCATTTTAAAACTTATTACTTGTTATTGTAACTTGATTCAAACGTTGAAGAGAAAGTTTGAGAATATAAAATTTAAAATATGATTTTTATTATGATTTGATTCCATATACCATAGTGGGCAACATCAATTTGTTTACTACAACAATAGGGGAGGTTTTTGTAGTTGCTTGATGAAATTTAGTTTTATTTTATGATTGAGAAAGCTCGAGTCAAGAGTTAGTGCTGCTTCACATGGGTTACAATTAATTGTAATGAGAATATCATGCTTGTAAAAGCATGAATAGTGAATTTTTTTTATTCACCAAAAAATTCCAATAGCATAAATTAACTTCAATTTACATATAGCGCTCCCAAGGTGTTATATTTTTATCTTATCAAATGTGTCTCTACACTGGTGGCAAACAAAATCTTTAGACTTATGAGCACTTACTTTAAACGTTTGATTAAAACTTAAATGATTTTGCCGCATGTTTCTTGTATTTTTACCTGCTTTTGAAATGCAAGAAATGTGACATGGACGATTACAAATATTAAAAATCAAAGATCCGGTTGATTCTCGAGCAAAAACAAAAATATATATATGAAGTATATTTTCAGGCTTTAACAATAAATTGTATGCTATTTGCCCGATACTCTTCTGGTTTGAAGGCACAGACAAACATATAATATGTAGCTAAGCAACGCATATATTATGTTATAAAACACAAACACTACAGCTAAAGACATCATTTGGTTGTTGATAAGGACGATTTTTGACGTATTCGATTTTCCAAATGACTTTTTTTAAACAATTGGAAGTTAATTGAGAATCACATGTATCAATATACTTATTCAGTGCTTTCAATGCACGCTCGTCATCGTAGCCATCTTTATACGAGGTGTGTTCAAAAAATATCACGAATTTTGTTTTTTTCAAAAATTATTTATTTATTCATGAATATCTATTTTGTCCCCTTCAAAGTAATCCCCATGAGATATTATACACTTGTGCCAACGGTTTTTCCAATCTTCGAAGCACTTCAAAAAATCATTTTTTTTAATCTTGTTCAGCTCCTCCTTCGATGCCGTCTTTATCTCGTCAAGCGTAGCGTAACGTCGTCCTTTCATGGCCCTCTTCAGTTTAGGAAACAAGAAAAAGTCACAGGGGGCCAGATCTGGGGAATACGGTGGCTGCGGCATCATTAGTGTGTTGTTTTTGGCCAAAAAGTCGCGCACAAGCAACGATGTGTGAGCAGGGGCGTTATCGTGGTGCAAAGTCCAATTTTTGTTCTCCCACAAATCCGGGCGTTTCTGGCGGATTGCTTCGCGCAAATTGCGCATAACTTGCAGGTAATATTCCTTATTGACTGTTCTTCCCTGTGGCAAGAACTCATGATGCACCACGCCCCTGCAATCGAAGAAAACTTTCACATTCGACCGAACTTGGCGCGCTTTTTTCGGTCTTGGTTCATGCGGCAGCTTCCATTGAGATGATTGAGCTTTGGCTTCCACGTCATAACCATAAACCCACGATTCGTCACCAGTTATGACCCTCTGGAGCAAATTTGGTTCGTCGCGGACAGAGTTTAACATCTCATTAGCAATGTTCATGCGTTGCTGTTTTTGGTCGCAATTGAGGTATTTTGGTACGAATTTCGCGGCGACCCGTCTCATGCCCAAATCGCTGATAAAAATCGAATGGCAGGAGCCAATCGATATGTTTAGGTCCTCAGCAACTTCTCTAACGGTGATTCGACGGTTGGCCAATACCATTTCCTCCACTTCATTAATTTTTTCGTCTGTTGTTGAAGTGCTCGGGCGTCCGGCACGCTCTTCGTCGTTCACATCTTCTCGGCCTTCTAAAAACATTTTGTACCACCGATAAACGTTGCTTCAGTCCAAGGTAGCTTCTCCGTATGCCACAGTCAACATTCGGAATGCATCCGCGCACTTAATTTCGTTTTTCACACAAAATTTGATACACGTTCTTTGATCCATTTTTTTTGAATAAGTAAAAATCGAAGACGATTGAAAACACGTGCAAGTAAAGCAGCTATCACCAATCAAGTGATAATTCAAAATGGCCGAGCTTGTCGGCATAAGTGACAGACATGAGTACCAACATAACGCCACAAACAAATCGAAATTCGAATATACGTAACCCGCGAAAATTCAAAATTCGCGATACTTTTTGAACACACCGCGTATGTATGTACATATGTATTTATTATATAAACAGTTTCTCTTTTGGTATTAATTACCATCAACGCCAATGTTTTCTAAATAAATTGGCAATTAAACTTTTTGGCAGATGGTTCTTTTATTCTCATACTCTTCTGTGTTTGTTATTTCACCTGCTGGAAAATCCCCCAATATGATCAAGGTATTGTAGCAACCACGGAAGTCACCGCAGTTGCAGACATTAAGTTCTGGCAGAGGGGTGTGTAGCCCGGGGTGGCATACTGAGGCCGGCTAGCGCTCAGTCGTGTCGTGGGACTTCCGGGACACCCCCTGCTCGTGCTGAGCCACCTTACATAAAGAAACTAACACAGTGGGAAAAGGACGGGAAAGGGAGAGGTCATGTTTGATAAATGAAAAAAATTATTTTTATTTACAACATAGTGGCCGATTTATTCAAACAGAAAGAAAAAGAACACAACAACAATTCATCTAAAAAAAAAAAAAATATTATTAACAAGCTACTTCTTTTTGGTTTGCAATAAGTTAACTAATGAATCAATTGAATAACTAAATCTCACCACTTCTATAAAAAAAAAACCAGCCAATATTTTTGATTAAAGGGAAAAAAATATATACCAAGGGGATAATTGTAATAAAAGCAAAATTCCAATATGATTAAATGTTAATTAATAAAAAAAAAAATATAATGAAAAAAAATGCGCAATTATTCACCCCTATTAATGCTGCTGAGCGCTCGGCAACTGAAGGGGGGGGGGGGGGGGCACTGAAAATTAACTTCAATTTTCAAATAAAATGTTTACACTACTCTAAACGCCAACTAAACCGGCCACTTTCCACTAAATATAGATCTTTTCTTCGGAAACCTGGCACTATAGATTCATCCTTCAGGAATCTCGTTACAAATTCATTCAGACCCGCGTTTGGTTTTTGATTTACTTGTCATTAATAAGCTTTAGTTTTTTTTTTTTATTAATCCATACTTTCATTTTCTTTACGGCATCCACCACAATCTGCATTCACTGTTATTTTTTTGTTTTATTACCACTGTTATTTTTTTGTTTTATTACCACTGTTACTCCGAACCAATTTTCTTTCCTATTCAATACTATTTAAATTTCTTTTGTTTTATGTGATTTAAACTGACACTGTTTTATTCCGGCTTCACCTCACTTAATTATGTGGTTCTCTTGTGTTTAGCCCACTTAACTTCACTCACACGCAATTTAAATTCTTTAACCCTCCAGCAAATGGTACTTTTCATGAAAACGGTCACTATCCTTTCAAATTTACGCTCAATTCACTACCGAAAACTCCCCGAATCACAATCATGGCTTTTATTTACCAATCTTTCATGTTAAAACTCCTTACATCAATTTTCCAATCTCAACATCCCGATGGTTTTCCTCCCCGTCGTCCGAAGTTTGTTAGTGGGAATTAATAAATGGAATGTTGTTAGCGGGAGAATTGAAATTATTAGTATATGTTATATGATTTTAGTTGGAAATAAGGGTAGGATTGTGATGATGAAGAAATAAAAATTGAACGGAAATTGGAAAAATGTTAATAAAATTAAATGAATACACAGAGGAAAAGGTAGGAGTGCCCAAAGAAAGGTGGAAATGTTAGAAGTTGCGAATGGGGGAGAGTCGGTACGCCAGAATTCGCAACAGTATCTTCTGTACTCATAAAAGAATATTTGCAGAATTTTTTATGTTTGCTGCAGCAAACGCGCCAATAATCGCACGATCAACACATCTTTTCTTCCCTGAGATGAAATATTCTTGGGCACATAGTTGAAACAATTTGGCCGATAGTGATGAGAATGCTGAATATCGTCCAATGATCGAACATTTATACTTGGCTTCTAGATAATAATCAATATTATTTGATAAATTATTATCAAGCTTTAATATTTAGAATTTGTTTTCTTACAATTAATTTTCCAAACACAAATTTCCATGTAGCTTTTCAGTATCAAAATGTTCCACCTTCTTTTGATTGCACTTAAAATCATTCAACGATATTTCTTTAATATCTTCCAGTGTGTTAGACGCTTTAATACCTGAGGGCATATTTTTCCAAATTTTATTCAAAAATACAGCTCTTTCACAAATGGATTCGATATTGATCGGGGATACTTAGGCTTTTGGCAACCTGATTTTGGATACTTAATGACACAGTTCAACTTTATTTTCGCAATAACTGCTGCCGATCCGCCTCCAGTTGCCTTATTCTGTCAGCAAAAGAAGCATTTGTAGTTCGTTTTGAAAACAATTTTTTGTCACTTTGAAACCGCTTTCCGTATAAGCGCCACTCGATCTACATACATATCCCAGCATATATCAAAGTCATATCCAGAGATGTCCATAAAATAATGTACGGCATCCAATTCGTGGTAAGATGATCAACGAATTTTGGGGCGCAGTAGGAATGTTAATTTGTAAGCCTGTATTTTATTCAGTTCGTAGATCGCAGGGCCAATTTCACTATTAGTAACTGCTTGATGAGTGTTGTACCGATGGTAAGGAAAGATTTTTATTATCAACCTGAACAGCATCATACTCATCATCGGTCTGGTTATCAGTCTGCTGTTGCATTTTTATTTTTTGAGAGTTTATGGCTATGAGGTAAGCTAGCAAATGCATGTTAATCATGCCATTTTTTCATCTATACTCATTAGTATCGCACTGAAATATTTGAATGTTTTGTCTAACTCTGTGAACATTGAAAATCACGGAATACATTCCATCATAAATGTTTAAAATGTTGTTGTATTCATGAAATGTGAAAAAAGAAATTTTAACAAGTATTGTACAGGGACCGTATAATAAGTAACCGGACTGAGCCTGCCCCGCTCCGTCAAAGCGTCTAATAACCGGTATCTGGTGCTGTAGTGGTGGTGGGGGTCTAGGTTAAGGGAACCAGGCTGAAACAGTTGCCTCCAAGCGCTTGGAGAGATAGCATCGAGCGAGAGCGGAGTGCGTGTTCAGTTACGTCGTCGGAGTGAAAATGGAGCGTACGATCGAGCAACCGAACCAGAGTTTTTTAACCACGTTATTACAAGAGACGAGTCGTGGGCTTTCGAATACGATCGTGAGACGAAGCGGCAGAGTTCGGAGTGGCACACACCGGCGTCACCACGACCGAAAAAAGCGCGCATGAGCAAATCGAAGGTGAAGTCGATGCTCATTGCTTTCTTTGACGTGAAAGGCATTGTTCATAAAGAGTTTGTGCCAAACTGTAAACGGCCAGTACAACAGAGAGTTGCTCTGTCGACTAACCACCCGGGTTCGCCGAGTCCATCCGGAGATTGCCGATTCGTGGATCCTCCATCACGACAATGCTCCGTCGCACACCTGCCTGCTCGTCACCGAGCAGTTGGCCAAACAGTCGTTGCTGTGGCAACGTTGCCACAGCCTCCTTACAGCCCGGATATGGCACCAGCGGACTTCTTTCTGTTCCCCAAGATGAAGAGACACGCGGTTCGGGACTCTGGAAAACGTTCAACGTGCTACGACTAGGGCTCTAGACAGCATCGAGGTTGCCGACTTCCAGGGAGCGTTCGGGGATTGGAAAATCCGGTATCAGCATGTTATCGACTCCAATGGGGACTACTGTGAAGATTTCTAAAGAAAAATTGTACATATTTTGCCAATTGAAAAATTTCCTGAGGTCAGTCCGGTTACTTATTATTCAGACCCTGTATATCATGTTTTGGGAGATCAGCATTGTTAGTACAATATTTGAAAATAATCTTTAAATATTCTTTAAGTTCCATTCTTGCATTATAGAAATGACGACAGCCCAAGACCAATCTATAGTAACAGCTCTTGAAAATGATCATGTATTTTCAGAGCAAAATTTTTCTATACTTTTAAAACGTAGCTCATTGACAGTACATCATGCTGATAAGTTATCATATGAGCCAGCTTAACCAGCTCTATGCCATGTTTTGCAACTGCAGCATGGTGGAATATGCGTTTCCAAATAAGATCTTGTGCTTACGAACTAAGCAACCTGTAGCATCCATATGCACTATAATCTTTTTTTTAATCCATTATGGCTGTTGATGGTAATCAATTATGGCTGTTCAAGGTAATCTGACACTTCTTACAAAAAGATCCCTAAGCTTCTGCTGCTATATCCACATCTCCATCAAATCAGATATATCCGCGGAATTAAGTGTCAGACGGACACTTCTGTATCTAACTACGTCCTGCCATTTCTAGCGTTCCTCGCCTTTCAAACATCTGAAAGTTTGTACCATTAAGTTGTCTTTATGGACAAAAGTGATTTCATTCGTACGCAGAATATGGGGCTTTGCAACTGGCATGTTGAAGTGGTTTATGCGAAATTGAAACCTTTGGTCATTTACACTTCGCATAAGCCAGAATATCCAGCATATTGAACCTTAAACATCCATAAAAACTTCAATAGAGAGTACATTTTAAAATGTCTAACACTATTTGTTCAATAACTGTCCAAATTGTAGCAGTGTTATTATATCCTAGGCTTGTTTAAGTGTCTTTCTGAAACATTTTTTTTCTGCATTTTTCAACTTTACAAACGTCTTGCTTTATTTTTGATGTTTTCCTTAATTTTAGCTTTTAGAATTACTCCCCAATTGCCTATACCAAAAGGATCGAGCGAAACCCAATGGCCGCCTTCCGGATCAACCGTCAATAATAGTTTGATTGCAGGACTGCTTTCATTTTCTGACTGACCCTACGATTGTACTCTGACAATATTCCAGAGTTGTCCTTTTTCTGAAATATTATAAGTTTGGTCTTAAAAACTTAAGAGAATACGGCTGCCTCATTGTCAGTACCATACTCGCCGTCATTGAGCATGATATTTTCAAATGCAAAATGCCTCTTCGTATCCTCTCCCACTCGCAATACGAAGCATCTCCACTTCTTTATCCCAATGCTCTCTCACTTATTTAACCGCTGCCTTCCTAATTTTATCATGCTGAGTTACATTTTTGAATAAATGGAGCGAAAATCCTCTGAATAAGCAATTGCCGTCTGCAATTACAAAATACTCAGGTTCCTCTCAGTTTCTTTTAGTTTGTTTAATTTTTATTTGAAAATTCTTTCTATTTCTTTTATAAGTTCTTTCAAAGCATCCATTAATTTTCAAATAACACAGAAACAAAAATATAATCGAATAGAATGTATTACTAGACTCTATACATGAACTAACCCAGCTACCTTCTTATTAACACACTGATTATGTACCCTTTTGTAAATATACATGCAAATAAAAATAAAAATAATAACTGTTGTTGTAGTCGTCGCCTGTCGATACTCGACGAAAATGCTCCCGTTCATGTTTGTAGCGCCGCTGTTTCCATGATATTATTTCTCCCTGTATGCCAATTCCTATTCCCTTATCTTTGTGAAAAGTTTCTTTTCATCCTCCTTGCCGGTAATTGCTATTATCCGGCATATTTCCCCTCTGGCCTGGCTGAGCTTCTCTTTTCGTCCTCCTCTGCACTTCCTATTTGATGCCTCCCCTGGCTTTTCAAGTTGTTTTCTGGTTTGAGTGCGGTGGCGATACTCCTCAGTCGTGACGGGACGTGTTAAAGCTGTTTCCTTTTAGTATAATCGTATAAATACATATTATAGCGCAAGCGCCACTTCTGATGGCAAGTATGCCGATATCTCTACAACGATAAATGAAACTTACGCCTATTATAGCAGTATATTCTTTTACGATTCAAGATCAATTGTATTTTCCAATCATTTTACATTTGCTTAAATACTATTCCTTAGTTATAAATTGCAAAACCTAAGTTCCAAAATGACTGACTTGTGAACGAGACTGGCCCTTCTCAAGTGGTCAATGTGTCACCAAAAAAAATTTTACTAATTTATTGACCTGTAAATCAATATTCCATATTTTGACACTCAAAAAGTCTTTCTTTTTAAAAACGAAAACAAATGACCTAACGCCATGCACCATGAATGAATATTCAGTACCGTAATACGATCCCTGTGATTGTATGTCTTCTGCACTTGCAACCAGATCTATGGTTTCCTTAAGGAACGTGCCTTGTACGATGTACATATGGTGTTTGGATTGTTGCTCGCAATATGATACGTAGTAAATATGCATGCGAGTACTGAGCTCAATGTCAAGGCGTTTGTATATGGAAATGAATTATTGCAACTTGTGCATATGGTTTGATTTTGTATGAAAAGGAGCACAATAATATTTTATGAGATTTAAGGGGTTTTAACATCGTGTAGGGTACTCGTATCACACCCTAAAAAGTATATGAATATTCGAAAAAAAGTGGTTTTTATATGTGTAAATTAATCGTATTCATTTTCACTGGATATGTCTTCATCATCATTATCATTTAGTATTGTGTCCAATGTCTCCGGTATTAAGAGGTTTAGTGTTTCTCTGGAGAAAAGTTGTCTTCTTTTCTGGGGCTTTTGTCTCATACTGCTTAGCAAAGGAACAAAACTTAGCAGGAGTCAGTTTAAAATATCTCTATTACATATTTCTCTAGAAATGATGATCTGGAAAGCAAGCAGTTACTTCTTCCTGAACCAGAAGCATTACCTGAAAGATGTTCCCCAGTTCCATACGTATTTAAATAAAAGAATAAATGTTTCTTTTTTGCACTCGAAAAAGATTTCAGTGCACAGAAGAAAATCTACTTGCCTTTTAATTGGTCTTCTGAGCCATCATCACTCTTTCCTTTTTTCTTAATCTTTTGAAGTTCCTGTGAAAACTGAAAATTAAGTTATAGTGTGAATTATTGCTTAGCTGGCGGAAGGGGGGCCATGGCTAGAATTAATATATATCATAACATACATTACCTGATTCCTTAAATTGTGTATTTTTCTTTGAATCTCTTCTGCATCACAATCATCAAATTTCGATGAAAATTCTTTATAAACACTTTGTCGTTTTCCCCGATTTCAATATAACTTATTCTTAACGTTCCATAGGAACTCTTTTTCTTCATATAAATGTACCAAAGTGAAAATTTCTTCATATGCCCACACCCACATTTTTCAAACGCATAAAAATTAACTTAATCTCAGAAAAAGTCTCCGCTCTTCCAACAGCGATGGACTGGAGACTAGATCTGGGTAGGGATGGGACATCGACGATGAAACATCGATGTTGTGAAACATCGATGTTGAAAGTTACAAAAATCGATTGCAAAAAACATCGGCGAAAAAACATAGATTTTGTTAAAAATCGATGTTTCACGGTTTTTGAAAACACAATTTCGCTTTCATTCAAAATGGTTTGATTACATAAAATTCATTTTGAGGTCAATGTTTGCTCATTTTATTTGAAATCAATGGAGTTAAATGTTTTTAAATTACTTCAAATTGTTATTCGATTAATTCACATCATTATTCGTTAAAGTAAATAAAATCCACGAAAGTCATCTATAAGATGGGCAAGAGAATGCATTTTAAATTTTCTTCTTTACAGTGCACGTCAGATATATTCTAGCAATTACAATATATCGCCATATGTTGTAGCAATAATATAATTTTCACAAGCACCAGAACCTCTTATCTATAGTCTGCAGAAATAGTAATTTTTTGAGGTTTTCACTCTTCAATCGGTTTCTTTTGTCAGAAACGATATCGCCAGTGGTGGAGAAAGCTCTTTCCGATGGGACCGAAGTTGCCATGACACAGAGATATTTTTTGGCCATTTTCATCATTGAAGAATCCTGAAGCATGAACATTTTTAATCATCCTTGCATTGGGTCAACAAATCATCAAACCAGATTTATTAATTTATCAAAACTTGCCTTGGATAAGGTTGATTCATTCCAATACTCAAGTGGATCATCTTTAAGTTTAGCCAACGGGCCTTTCAAGTATACTGATAGCTCTGGTGCCATCATACTTAAAGTATCGAATTCCTCAATTACCCTTGACCTTTTCCTGGCTTTCCAATTGTCTTCTACGAGTTTAAGATGGCCCTCCCATAGGTTAAATTCTCGTTCTGTAATACAACGAGACACATTTTATAGTACGTTTCACACTACAGAGTTGAAATAAAGTTGAAACGTTAAGTTAATTAAGTTGATATTTGCTTACCTTCAATAGAATGAGGAGTAGAATCAGCTGATGCTCTACTCTCGGATTCTGAAGAGTCAGCTATATCTTGCTTTATTTCTATTGCTAGTTTTCTAATTGCATTCCCCAATGTAACCTTATCTTCAAAGTGAATATTTTTAAAATGGGGATCGAGAATTGTGGCAGTTGCAAGAAAATGGTTACTTTCCAGATCGCTAAAACGCTTCTTGTATTCTGTCAAAACACTTTCTTTTAGTTTTCTTGCCAAGCTAGATTCACAAACAGCTTCAGAGATTTTATTTCGCATTAATTTCACTATAGGGATTACGATGCTGGCAGTTACGAATTGATCACCGGAGGCTTCTTTTGTGGCAAATTCAATTAGTCGAAATAAAGTACAAAACTCCTTCATAAAATCAAGGTCTCTTGCTGAAGGCATTTGCGGGGCTGATGTATTGAAATTCACGATGCTCGCAACAATTTCTCTCAAAAGAAGAAACCTCTCAACCATATAGTATGTCGAGTTCCCCTTGTAGAGACAGACTGCACTACCTTCTTTTTTTCCATAATGATCTGTTTTTTTGCGCAGCTCTTCACTTGCATTTACGCTTTTCTTAAACCATTTAACTATGGCTTCAACATCGTTAGTAATTTTCACTACCTCTGGTATTGCATCAATTGATTTTTGAGCCATTAAATTTAACAAGTGAGCAAAGCAATATGTGTGTTTTTCTTTACCGAATGCTTTCTCTACTGCACTAATGATATTGCTTGCTCCATCTGTAACAACGGCTGTTATACATTCGGGTTAAAGGCCCCAATCTGAACACACTTCTAACAGTTTTTTCGCTAAATTTTCACCAGTATGGCTCTCATTTAATTCGTATACTCCTAGTGTCACAGTCTCTAGTCTCATTTTTGTATTCAAACTCTCATTTCCTGATTCCATTTCCGAGAGCGATGTGAAATGACATGTCACGGCAAGAAAGCTTCTCATTTGCTGAGTTTCGGTCCAAATGTCTGTAGTAAGGCACACATATTGAATGCTTGACAAAACTTTCTCAAATATGGCTTTTATTGCCTCATATTTTCTATCAATCATGGAAGCTATAGTCCTTCTTGAAGGAACGTTATAAAGCGGAGTAACAACTTTCAAAAGCTGCCTAAATCCCTCATCTTCCACAAGTGAAATGGGTTGGCTATCCCTACATATCATGAAAACAATTGCCTCGGTGACTTGGCCATATTTGTCGCCTCCTTCTTTGAACGAACTTATTTTCCTAATAGTTTCTTGCAACGTTTTCTGCTTGGAGAGACCCAACCCTCTCGAATGAGTTTGAGTATCAGGATTCAAATTTCTAGCTCCGGAGCATTCACCATTTTCATTGCCCTGGTATGGCCCTACTTCCATTGCTGAACTTGAAGGAGTTGGCGATAATGCCACGATTAACGTGCTTGGTGAAACCGAAGTGGTCGGACTTTCTATTCGGCCTTGGAAACAGTCACGCTAAAAGTTATTTACCTTTATTATTTAATTAATAATAACAGTAACTTACTAAAGTGACTTGCGTGCTCTGCACAGTAGATGGCCCAGATTTATTGCAAAAGCTTATATCGAAAGCACTTCTATGTTTGCTGCTCATGTGTCCTATAAGATTTGATGTGTTTCCACTCGTTTTAATAATTTTTGAGCACAACGAGCACTGCCCCGGCTTGTCATCAATTTTCTCGAAAAATTTCCACACTTGACTTTTAGGAGGCATTACGAAACCAAAATACTTGCTCGCACAGTACATGCACGACTAGTAAATGCAACTGCAAACGTATTCCAAATTCGAATCGAAGTTCACATTCACATGCACTTGCACTCTTAAACGCTTGACGATACGAAGTGAAGGTAAATTGCGAATTATGAATATCAACATCAAGCTCTCTCTTGTTTGCAACAGTGGCAAAAAAAATTAAAAATTAAATCGAACAGGCTGAGTCCAGCATATTGATATGGAAAGAGGAAAAACCTTGAAAAGTAAACAAACGGTGAAAAATTCGATGCAAGTTTCAACACCAGTGCATTGGCACGATACATAAGTAGGCAGAAGAAAACCGAAGATTGATGAAACGACAGACAAAAAACATCGATTGGGTTGAGACATCGGCGCGAAAATATCGATGTGAGAAAAAGATCGTCTTGGAAATATCGATGTTGAAAAGAGTCGATGATTGAAGAAAACATTGATGTTTTGAAAACATCGGCATCGATGTCGCATCCCTAGATCTGGGGAGCAAAAATGAACTTGCCGACTTGTGACACGGGCACTCCCCGATACCACCACCGTCTTATCACGGAGAGAGCTCTCAGGCATATATACATTTGAGACCAAAGTAGTCTCGAGACTACTCTCGAGCATACTCTCGAGACTACTTTGGTCTCAAGGGGACACATAGGATTATATCAAGTCCAGTGATGCGAGCAGAAGTTTGAAGAGCCGAGAAAAATCTTCTGGATGTATTTCCGCCATCAGTGTTGCCTTGGTAATACCCACCAGCAGCCCCATTTCCTCTCTAAATTTATTTTGTATATGTTTTTTTGCTCCAGCCACGATTTTCTTTTCGTCTTGTGACCTAGCTTGCCTTTTTTTCATTGGTATTTTATATGATTTATGAAGTAAGGATTCAAAAAATTGAATTCTTGTGTACAGTAGTCAGAGTCCAAATTTAAGGGCTTCTAGATTCTCTGTGGCTTGGTTATTTTAGTGATTAAAATATTTTAACATTTGCCCGCATATATAGCACATCATAGTTGATGAAGTGTTTGTCACAGCATTGCAGACCTGCCCATCGACGCGATCCTTGTAAATGCCAATGGGTGCTTCATTTGAAGTATTCCACCAAAAGCTCTCGATATTCTAGGTTTTCTCAATTTTTTGATTTGAGTTGCTACATAGCAAAATTCTTCATTTGTGACGTCTTTACTTTCTTGAATAAAGCAAATTCTTACTGGACGGCAATAACTTGTAGACGATGGCGCTGGATTTTGCCAAACCACCTTTTTCTGGTCATCAATATGAATTTTGAACACAGTGACTGGACACCAACCCACACAAAATGTATGTGTATTGAATCGCGAGATCAAGCAACAGTGGTGTATAAATACGTAAATATCAAAATTAAAATGATCAAAGTACAACTCAACATCAAATTCAACAAGAAATGCAACTAAATGCGCCAAAATATGCCAATGTTAAAATTTAAGAATAACAGCCAAATAGCCGGAAAATTCCAAAAAGCTGCTGAAAAATTATGGTTGAAAGAAGAATTAAAACACTTGCATGCCAAAAAATGGCAACTAACAGAAAACTATACAAATGCCACCTCGAACTTCTTCACGAAATTCCTCATGCCATAAGAGAACCCATATTCGGTCATATACGAGTACAAAAACACTTGTCAAAAGTCGCCGAAAACGACAAGAAAATAAAAAAATCTGCTGAAAAGTCAATGACCCATTCAAAATATTCAATCCCAGCACAAATTCTACCCACGAATAGCAAACTTCACAGAAATAAAATTCAACGAAGAAGAAACGCAACTCCTGAATAAAGGGCTCAAATATAACATTCCATTACTTGATAAAAACAGATAATCTATGAAGTAATAAACGCAGTAACCATCAAAACCAACCAGGAACCTAAAATCCAAGAAGAAATTCGTACGTTCGTAAACTCAAAGTTTAACGAACAGATGAATAGACAATACACACAACTCAAACACTTTTACCAAAATATAAACAAGAAGTAATAGTCGTCGAGCAAATTAAAGAGAAGCTACAAGAAAAACAAGCAATGATCACCAAGGCAGACAAAGGAAACACTATAGTCATCATACACAACGAAGAATACAATCAAAAAGTAAAAAGCTTCTTAGAAAACAACAACATCACAAAACTACTCAAAGATCCTACACAAGAGTACCAAGGATCAATAAATAAAATGATCAACCAAAGCAACAACCCATTCGATGAGACGACTAAAAGATACCTCAAAAATATCAACGCAAGAGCCCCGAACTTCACAGGATACATCAAACTCTACAAAACAGATAAACCTATCAGACCACTAATAAACTACACCACTTCATCAGCATATAAGGTTTCCAAAAAACTAAAAAATAGAATAAAAGAAAACGTATACATAACAATAAATCATAGCATAGAAAACGTCAAAGAACTTATCGAAAAAATACAAAAAAATTTTAATTTTATCGTTATTATTATTCCTGACCGCGTTAATATTATTATCGTTTATGTTAATTTCTAAACGATACTGAACTATACAGTGAGTTGGTAAGTTCGCGCGAAGTTTCACAGAACGGCACCGAATTTCCACTACCGCTTCCACTTTCACTATTATTTCCAATTTTCAATATGTTGCTAAATCTTCTAAGCCTAGAGGTTTTTGGGAGAGAGTAGGGTTTTCCTGGTCTGGGAGGAGTTTTGCAGGGAGAAGACATGAATCCAAAAATCTGACTACCACAGAATTGTTAGGATGCTTTCCATCTTCACCTTTTCCAGAACTTTGATGCCGATAATCCTTCGTCGAGGCTACTTCTCGCAACTTTCGCCTCGCGTCACTCGCAAATAGTTTTCAAAAAAATCAACCGCTATATTCCGTCGCGAAAATGCAGTTATCCTCCGATTCACTTATTTTTTTAAAACTTTTCCGAAACTCCTCCGCCCTTACTTTTTCCGACTGCGCCAATTACATTGTATGTAGACATGGTTTACAAAAAAAAACGAATTAATTCAGTAACTAATTTCTATTAATCGGACTAAACACGTTAAACACCTCAAATATGACTGACTGAAAAATGATTTGAACAAACAATTGTTGATTTAAATTGCAAGTGTAGCAACACGTGCCGGAAGGGCTACTTATGCTAGTCAGCGTCTACTGCGATCGGATATCGTCTGGCGATTTGGAGGTGTCATCAGAGATGTCCGATGTAAATGCGCTATACGTGGGAGACATTATGTTTGCATATGGGAACCGTCTGTACTCGCGCGATAGATAAAAGCCGCGAGAAAGAAAAATGTACTTAAATCTGTGATATTGATGACAAATGAAAATGCTTAATTCTCTGAAGATGAAAAAAATGTTCCGAAAAGCGTTAGAAAAATTATCTAGCAACGAAGTCACTAGACGGATCAAATTACAAGTGAGTGAATTTTGAACACAGTGACTGGACACCAACCCACACAAAATTTATATTAATTGACAGTATAGCATTCTGATACGTTATCATATGAGCCAGCTTAACAAGCTCTATGTTATGTCTTGCAACTGCAGCATGGTAAAATATGCGTTTCCAAATAAGATGTTGTGGTTTACGAACAAAGCCACCTATAGCACCCATATGCACTATACTTATTTTTAAAATCCATTATGGCTGTTAAAGGTAATCAATTAAAAGGTAATCTGACACTTCTTACAACTGGATCCGAGAACTTTTGCTGCTGTATCCACATCTCCATCAAATCAGATAAATCCGCAGATTTAAGTGACAGACGGTCTTTTCATCGTTCTTCAGATTTCAGCTTGCATATGACGTTAGCAGGACGTAGATCATGCATTTGTCCATCTCCAAGCAATTCTGTGTCGGTACTCTTTTATATCTCTCCTAAAATCTCCCGGAGATTTCTGTTTCTAACTGCTTGCTGCCATTTCGAGCGTTCCTCGCCTTTCAAACATCTGAAAATTTGCACTTTTAAGTTGTCTTTATGGACAAAAGTAATTTCAGCTTTGCAACAGCCATGTCGAGGTGGGTTATGTGAAATTGAAACCTTTGGTCATGTGTAGGTTTTTAACACTTAGCATAAGCCAGAATATCCAGCATATTGAACCTTAAACATACATAAAAACTTAAATAGAAAGTAAATTTTAAAATGTATAATTAATGTCGTACACTGGAAAAAAAGAATAGTACAGTAAAAGCTCTTTATTTGCGGGGAATTTGTTCCGTAAAGATGCCGTGAATACAGAAACCGTGAGTATGGAATGGTAATTTGTATGGAATTATATGGGATACGTTCCAAGGTTAAAAAAACGATTTAATGAAATATTTTTAACAATATAAATTAAATATTATTGTCAAGCTTAGGCATGGATTTAAAGAACTTAGTGATTTTTTTTTATTTGTTTGTAAAAAGTCTTTCAATTAAGATCGATCATCAGGTGTGGCGCTCATAATTTGCGTTTTAAAAAAAAGACTTCTTTTCATAGATGAATCAATTTTCACAAAGAAATCATCAAGCTCATTTGCCATCCGTAAACGGTCACCTAGGGTTTTTAAGTTAAAGGTCACCATTCCAGTGCCCGTTGGAGACTCTTCTTTACTGGAATGCGCAGTTAGCATTTCCTCCAAATCGGCTTCGGTCAGATCTTCATCGCCCGAAGTAAGCAACGCTTTAATTTCGCTTGAATCCAACTCTTCAAAACCATCTCGTCCTATTCTATTTGCGACTTGTGCTATGTTTGCAGCTAAGTTCGAAATTTCCACGGTTTCTTCATCATTTCCGACAGTCAGAACAGGCAACAATTTTTTCCAGCATGATTACAATGTATATGTCCTCAGTTCTTCCAACGATTCTTTTATGTTAACAATGCATTTTGCTATGTCAGAATTTGTCCAGCATTGCATAACATTCATATCAGGATAACATTCCATGATGTCCACTATGATTTTGAAGATCCGCCTAATCTAATAAAGCTTAAAGGCCTGGATTATTCCTTGGTCCATAGGTGGATGCATAGTTTCGAGTTCACAAGGGTAACCGAGAGCATTGTCCAAAACTAGAACGGCCTTAAATTCTAAATTATTTATTTTCAAATAAGTTTCAATTTCAGGAACAAAACGATTCCGGAACCAATCACAAAAGATAGCACTTCTAACCCACGTTTTCTTATTTGAACGCCAAAATAATGGTAAATGATCCTTATTCAAATTTTTTAAAGCATGAGGATTTAATGAACGGTAAAGCATAAGCGGCTTTATAGCATAATCTCCTCATGCGTTAGAACAGAGTTACAGTGTTATTCTGTCTTTCGGTGCCTTGAAACCAGGAGCGGGCTTCTCGCTTTTGAAAATGTACGTTTTGTTTGGCATTCTCTTCCAAAATAGGACAGTTTCATCTGCATTAAACACTTGTTTCGGTTTGTGCTCTCCATCAGCAATTAAGTTTGAAAATTCTTCTGAATATCTTTTCTGCTACTGTGGTGTCTGTAGATGCAGCTTCTCCAACAGTTTTGAGACAATGCAATAATTGTCTTCCTTGAATTAGTTGAACCATCGTTCGGATGCTTGAAATCCTCGATTTGTACGTTCATCACCAGGTTCCTTAAAATGTGCGTAAAGATGCTTTGCCTTCTCGCGGATCAAATGACCATTTAGGAGCACCCTTTTTTGGTTGCGATCTTCAATCCAGAGTGATAATACAATTTCCAATAGCTGGATCACGAACAATTTTCGCTGATAGTGACGTTGAAGCTACAGAACTCCTTATTTTGTCCTCCGATTTTTTGATGAATTGCATAGTGGATCCATTAATATTAGAAGAGCGTGCTATGAATGCAAAGGACTCACCAATGTGTAAACGGTCAAGCATTTTTATTTTAAACTTTAAGCGGGAACACCACTTTTAACCACGTCACAACTAATTTCTTATTACTTTTACTCGACATTATTAATTCGAAACAAAACCGACGAAATGCTTATTTTTAAATGAAAACTACAGCAGCTACTGAAAAGTTAAAGCAAAGCAAACACTCGCTGCGCCAAAGGTGAACAAAGTGGAACGTACAATACGTATTGCACGTTCCGCTTTGCGCGGTATTACACGTTCCGCTTTGTCCACCCTTGCATCAGCGAGTGTTTACATTGTGGTGGCATTTGACGATGAACTTTACCGCTGTGCTACAATCAACATAAGACAAAATAAGGAACGTAAAGTAACGTAGCGCGCACAAAGTTCGCCTACATACGATTTGCGCTCATGTAATGTTGACGAAGAAGTGTCATTGTGGCAAAAGTTATTGAAAAAAATGGATGATCTCGAATTGATTTTGATGTTAATGTTTTTAATAATGTGTCATCATTTTGTTGATGAAAGCCTTTAACGGCGTAGAAGATGTTGGTACGTTCGACCCAATATCGATATCGACGGGTATTTTCGCATTGTGTATTTATGAATGAAAGAGTGCGATCCAGAGAAATTTTTTTAATCACACAAGGATGACGAGGAACACTTACGACTTGCTTCTTGTGTTACTAAAAGAAAAGTTAACGAGATTTTCCCCAAGGCCGGCTATTCCTGCAGAATGTAGACTGGCATTA